>CAUYPK010112804.1:0-33538 GCA_963574355.1 Loris lydekkerianus
TGGGCAGGCAAACTCTGAGAAAGAAGACATGAGATGACAGAGCTGGGCTTCCTAGTGAAGCTTGGACCCTTTCTGTGTCTCTGTCTATAGCCCCTGGAGATACAGAGCCAAGGTCTGGGAATATGGTTCAGCTGAGTTGTCTTATTTGCTTTGCCTTATTTGCTTATTCAAAATAAGCAAAATAAGTAAAGGATCTAATACAAATGCAAGTAATCCCCCTCTCTTATCTTTTCATGCCTCCAGCACCATTTTTAAGGGCTTTGCTTTTCCATCCTGTCATGAGAATAGAAGTCTGCTTCTGAACCTGTGACCAAACTCAGTTTCTGAGTCTTTCCACTAATAGATCTCCATACCCACCCAGCCCTGCCAGCACCCACACTGGAAACTGAGGTCATTTTCCAGCTTCCATTGCCTCCTTAATGTTCGAATTGTTAAAAGCCTCTACCCTGGGTCAGATCCCCAGTAATACCAAGTCTGTGGCAGACTCTCTATGGCCTTGCTCTCAGCATCTCACATACAAATCACTAGTCCAGCCTTTGGCAGTGTCTGGATTAAGTGTCCAGATTAAGTGTCTGGATTAAGGACCTGCTAGGCAGGAAGGTGGGCTCAGACCTCATGGAGACCCAAGACAGGTGGGGATAGTGTCTCCTAGGAACTGTTCATGGTTTGGGGGGACAGTTTCTACTGACCTCATAGCAAAGGTTTCAGACCCAGATGGGTTCCTGCCTGATTAGAACTATGGGCACCTGGGTGTGTCACAGGTGAGCTGGGTCTTGTGGGACTTTTGTCTGGGCAGCTCTGCTCAAGCTTCCATTTCTAAGTGTGAGATAGCTAATGGGATTGATGAAGTCAACCAGAAGGATGTTCTACAGTTCCCATGGCCTTCCAAAGTCTCCATATCAGCTATCTGCAGCCTTGAAGATGTTATCCAAGTATTCTGGGGGAGGGAAGAAAGCTCTAAGCTCAAATACACAATGGAACTTTTATTAATGTCAAGCAATTAATGTTAGTTTCTTCACTGCAGGACGTCTCATAGTCTTAACTATGGTAGTGAACAGTGTGTTCCAAAAGCCACCATGCACAGGGAAAATGGGAAAAACTGTAGCTAAATATACCTTTATTTTCGAAATATTCTCTACGTGTTGGTCACTTCTTTGCAAAATTTTGTAATGAATATTTTGTAAATAAAGGTACATTTAGGTACAATTTCTCCCATTTTCCTATGTATGGTGACTTCTGGGACACCCTGCAATTTAAGGCTCTCCAAGAGGGAGATGGAAGAGGAAGGGCATAATTACCTACACACAGATATGAAGTCAAAATACTAAGACTGGAAGGGACCCTGAGGTATAGAAGTCCCTGGTCCATCATTTTATAGATAAGAGGACAGAGGTTCAGAGAGGGAAAGAAATGTGCCCAAGACCACACTGCTAAAAAGTGGCCTGGCTGAGATGATTCCCCCAGACCATCATCCCTGGTGAACTACGTGAAACACACCTGGGGACCTTTCTCTCCTGACATTATAATGGGTTTCCACAGGACTGTCCTGGGCACTGAAGCAAGACGACAGTTGGTGTGAGAGTCTGAAACTAGAGTGGGCTAGGCCAGGAGTTTCCTTAAGTAGCCTTTGGAAGGAGCTGGGAATGTTCTGCTTTAGCCTGGGTGAGTTTCAAGCCGTCTATGACACTGAACTTTGCCTTGCTACAGGCTGGAGAAGTCAAGCCAAGTCCGCACAGTGTCCAGTAGCAATTTATTCTTTAAAGGGAGCCGGTTCCGATACAGGTAAATAGTGACAGTAAGTAACCATTATGGATCTATTTTCAGACCCTTCTCTGGAAAACAGTCACTCACTTAGTGGTCTTTACCCTTGAAAAGAAAAAACTGAGGAACTCAAATCAAGGCTGAGGTTTCTATCCCTATCAAATTCTTCTTTTACTCTTTCTTTCCCTACAGTTGGTTGTCTGTAAGCTTTATGGTTTTTTCAAGACAGGATCTTGCTCTGTCACTCAGGCTAGAGTGGCTTCATTATAGCTCACTGTGAGTTTCAGTGATCCTCCTCCCTCAGCCTCCAAGTAGTTGGTTGGAGGCCTTGTAGATCCAGACAGGCGCCTTCCCACCACACCTGGCTGATTTTCCAATTTTCTGTAGACAGGGGTCTCACCCTTGTTCAAGGCTGGTCTTGAACTCCTAGCCTCAAGCAATCCTCCAACCTTGGCCTCCCAAAATGTTGGGACTACAGGTGTGCCTGGCCTGTCTGTGGGGTATTAAATGCATATCTTTTCCTTCTCTTACAACAGTTGCAAAATAAGAACTCTAACAGTAATTGCTTTCATTACTCTGTTTTAAGGTTGCTTTTTTTCCTACCATGCTGAAGGAGGAATCATTCCTGAGTATAGGAGATCCCAAAGACTCCGGAGATGGAGAAATCTCCATGATAGGCTGTCATAACATTTTAGAACTCTTTACCCCAAGAAGCAAACTTTCTCAGTGACCGAAACGTTGGGGGAAGGGATGGGCCAAAAAGGCCATTTCCCAATTGAGCCAAAGCACCTGAGATCGTGAGAGGAGCCCAGTCCTGGAACACTGTCTCATTTCTTGCTTGTTTTCCTTATCCCACTTACAGCGGCCGAGTTGCAAAGGAAGTAATGGAGTCAAGTGCCAAGATCAAACGGGAACCACCAGAAATACACAGGTAGGCTGCCAGGGGCTTCATGCAAAACCAGATCCAGCTCAGATCTCAGAATCTCAAAAGATTGAGTACTATGACGCTCCTGGCCACAATGTCCACCACAGGAGCAGGAGAATGGGGCAGGAAGTTGAAGAAACCTGAAAGTAAGGGAAAGAAGTCTTCGACCCTTAAAATAGAGAATGCAGGAGGATTGCTGTTACAGATAGTATAGCACACCCAGGTGCCACCTTACTCGGTGGTTCTCTTCTGTCCTCCCACATCTTAACTTTGATCACAGACTATGGAGAATGTGTCCAAGTAGCAGTATTTCGTTGGTTCTGGAATTAGATTCTTATAGGAAGCCAGGCACAGCCCCACAACCCTGCCACACTGAGTCTAAAATAGTTTCAGTATCCATGCTTCAGGAATAGCCATACATCATGCACATCCAGAAGCCTATTTCCTAGAAGCTGATAAGACCTACAAAGAATATGATTGGCCAAGAAGACTAGAATTTGCCAACCACCCTTTGCCTCAAGGAATGGGAAAATTACTCCTGCTGCCTCACACAGAGCCCCGTCACCAGCAGCCTCTGCTGGAGATCAGGGAGGCTGGCCAGTCTTGGTCCTCAGGTACATTTTCAGTACTGCTCATCCTAAGGCTTTACTCCCTGACAGTCCTGTTTCCCTACCTCTACCCCCAAACAGTGGCAGTGTTGTGCACTAAAGAAAGGTTCAGGTGGGTCTAAGATAATAGGAGATAGGGGAGTTTGAAGCAGTGTCTCTGACTGGGATCCACGGACAAAAGGCGAAGAAAAAGCATTGAAGAATTTTTTAAAAGGACAAAAACTTAATACAGCCAAGCAATCCTAATAGCCAGCAATCAACTCTAAGTACCTCCCAAATTTGTGTACTGGTCAACAAAGTTCTCTTTTTTCTTTAACCTCAGAGCAGGGATGGTTCCCAGCCGGAGCTGTCCCTCCATAACCCATGGCCCAAGGCTGAGCAGTGTCCCTAGGACCCGCAGAAGAGCTGTTCACATCTCCATCATGGAAGGTGAGCATGAGCTTCTGGCGATGACCACTGGGTTCCTCGAAAGTGTGACTTGGCCAGTTTCTTCCTCAGGAACCTTGGAAAGGTCCCTAATTTGACAGCAGCAAGTCTTTGGGGGGGGTGGGGGAGGGGAAGAAGGTTGGGTGTAAGGTAAAGGCACATCCCACCCAGGCCTTGTAGATCTGAGGGTCCTAGGTTAGCCCTTGGATCTACCAAGTTCCAGGAAATACTGAAATTGCTTTCCACCAAGAGGCTTTCACTTGTTTGCTAGATCTGACCAATTGCCACAGCTTAAATAATCAAGATGGCTGAGACAGTTAATCAAGAAACAAAAACTTAGTTTTGAAGCATTCCAATAGCTGTCCCTATCTACTACTTCAGTTATAGAAATCTGTCTGGTTGCTGTCTGTCCTGAATTCCTTACCACTGTCTCAGGAAATCCAGTATGCCCCAGATCTCTCCACCCTTCCCTCCCTTTGGAGGAAGCAAAGGTGGGAAGACAGAGAAATTCCATGTGTCTTCACTGAACTTGATAACTCAATAGCAGAGGCCAATAGCCTCTCTATTTTCTGTATAGCTAACATTGTTAGGAAGTCCTCCTAGAATATTACCTTCTAGCTGCTGTCACTGACCCAGCTCTCCAGCAGGCTGGATATGCATGTAAAGTTGAGTGCCTTCATTCCTGAGATGTTTCTGTAAGACCTCAGAAGATCTCAAACAGTAGGAGACAGCAGCAGGATTGCGTCAAACCTGTCCGTCCCCTGGGATTAATGGAGTGGAAGCAGGGGAAGGAAGGCCTTCTGCCCTTTTTGTAGGAATGCTGCTTGTAAACTCAAATGAAAAATTATTCAGATCAGGAAGGACATTGCTCTGCTCTTCCCCTGGGAAGATCTCTGGTTTGTCTTCAGGATTTTAGGATGTCGTCACTATGAGTGGGAGATTCCACATTACCTGACTCTGGTATATAACTCCAGCCAGTCTAAGGGTTGAGAACCCTGACCTAGGCAACCAGCATCAAGTTACTTCATTATTTGAGTACCTTAGTTGTCCATTTGTAAAACAGAGATAACCTCCTTGGTTGTAAGGAAGCTAATACATGCAGAAGTACTTTAAAGAGGCTAACGTGTTTACTAGGCAGGCAGCCAGCACAGTGGAAAGAGCCCTGGTCAGAAGTCAAAGATAAGATGTGAATAGGAGTTCTGCCATGCACTTTCTGGGTCAGGTTGCCTCTGCAGAATGGAGGTGGAGCTTTCTCTTTGGATAAGGATCTCTCTGGTTTTCCTCTCATATTAGGCTGAGCTAGAGAACTGGGCTTGCTTTCACTATCCCTCATCTTTTGGGGTATACAAGATCTGACAATTAAGTTTGTGCCACCATGCATGGAACTCAAAAATCATTGTAAAAAATTCATTGAATTGTGCATCAGAATCATCGGCTTACTGTGAGAAGCATAGCAGACTCAGTAAACTTTTTTTGAGACATAGTCTCACTCTGTCACCCTGGTTACAGTGCCATGGCCTCGTACCTCACAGCAACCCCAAATTCTTGGGTTCAGGTAATATTCTTGCTTCAGCCTCCCAACTAGCTGAGACTAGGTGCCCACTACAACACCCCCCTATTTTTTTCTATTTTTAGTAGAGACGGGGTCTTTGCTGTTGCTCAGGCTGGTCTCATCTACATCAGGCTTGGCGCTTGTAGCTCAAGTGGCTAAGGCGCCAGCCACATACACCAGAGCAGGCCAGTTCCAATCCAGCCCGGGTCTGCCCAACAATGATAACCACAGCCAAAAAATAGCTGGGTATTGTGGCGGGTGCCTGTAGTCCCAACTACATGGGAGGCTGAGGCAAGAGAATCGCTTAAGCCCAAGAGTTTGAGGTTGCTGTGAGCTATGCCACTACAACACTCTACAGAGGGCAACATAGACTCTGTTTTAAAAAAGAGAAAGAAGTTTTATCAGAGGATTCCTTAGGTCTTATCCATTTCTAAAATTCTTTAATCCTAAGTGAACCTTCTAGGGAAGAAGCATATTAATAATAGAATTCAATGTGTGGGTTTGGAAGAGAAAATAGGAAAGGATTCTAAGTCAAAAAAGGCAGAATAAATGTTCAGGTGGAGCCTCAATGTTGAATTATTGTTTAGAGCTGGTGCCACATAAAGGGAATGGATAAGATTTCTTTTTTTTTTTGTCAAGAGTTTGACTCTGTTGCCCTAGGCTACAGTGCTGTGTCGTCAGCCTAGTTCACAGAAACCTCAAACTCTTGAGTTCAAGAGATCCTCCTGCCTCAGCCTCCTGAGTAGCGGGGACAATAGGGCCCAACGTTTGGCTAATCTTTCTATTTTTAGTAGAGAGAAGGTCTTATTCTTGCTCAGGCTAGTCTTGAACTCCTGAGCTCAAGGGATCCTGCTCCTGTCTTGGCCTCCCAGACTGCTATGATTACAGGCATGAGCCATGGTGCCCAGTGCTGGAATTCTTTTTTGAGACAGAGTCTTACTTTGTCGCCTGGCTAGAGTCCTATGGAGTCATAGCTCACAGCAACCTCAAACTCCTGGGCTTAGCTGATCCTCTTGGCTCAGTCTCCCAAGTAGCTAGGTACAGGCACCCAACACAACACCCAGCTATTTTTAGAGATAAGGTCTAGCTCTTGAACTCCTGAGTTCAAGCAATCCACCCATCTCAGTCTCTCAGAGTGCTAGGATTATAGGTGTAAGCCACCGCACCCAGCCAAGACCAAGTAAACATTGATAGAGAAATAGGAAAATCTTAACTAAAAATCTTGGCATAAGAAGTGTGTGCCAAAATAAGCTCGTATAGCACAACAACATACCAGCTCACACAGCACTGTCTGTGAGGGAGATTTTAGCCAGTAAACAAGTAATTGTATTGGAACACCCTCCCTACTCACCTGATCTGGCTCCCAATACCTTTCTTCTTTACCTGAAGATAAAGGAAATCATGAAAGGAAGACATTTTGATGACATTCCGGACATCAAGGGTAATATGAAGATAGCTCTGAGGGCCACTTCAGAAAAAGAGTTCCAAAATTGCTTTGGAGTGTGGACCAGGCACTGGTGTCAGTATATAGCTTCCCAAAGGGAGTACTGTGAAGGTCACTATAGTGATATTCAGCATTGAGATTTGTAACACTTTTTCTAAAAGGAGTTCACATATCTCAGGCAAGTAAAATGAATTTTTCTCTTCCTTTGAGAGAATAACTTTCTTCCCTCTCTGAGGCTCTTCTTTCCATGCAGCCTGAGGCTAACATCAGTAAGTTTACCCCAAGGCTTCTACAAAAAGTTGGGACAGCTGTCCTCCCAAAGAAAAGGCTAACATGGGGGAGCCAGCACTAGCACAGGGTATAAAATAGTAGAGGAGCCTCACACATGTCTAATTCCTAGAATATGGAAGAATGTCCAGCAATACCAGCATCTCCAGGAGTGGGAAGGCTGAAGCTGTGTGGGGTCATTTGGAGTCAACTGCCAAGTAGGGTGAGCAGAACTCACATGGGAAAACAGTTGTTTCCCTGAGACATGCTGAGCCTACCTCACTTCTCAGCCCAGCTCTTGCTTTCTCTCTAGCCGCCTCCTCCTAGAACCTATCTTCTCCCACTGCTGCAACAGATTCCTCATCCAAACCTCTCAGCCCCACTTGCAAAATGCCAAGGGAGGGCACAGTGGGGGAAGTTGCCAAGGGCAGGCCACATCTTCAAAATCTCAGCCCCATGGTATTTCATACTTGGCAGATTATGGCTCAGCAGGCTCCCACGTGCTACCACTCACCAAGCAAACCTGACCCTTACACCCCCTGCCGAAGGCTGCCAGCAGATAAGGAGGCTATGACCTCATCATAGCCCATAGCCCAAGACCCATAAGATTCAGGAGGGGGCAGGTAGGAGCAGCTAAAAACTGACCCAGCAGGGATGAACCTCACAGGCTCAAGGTAAGGAGAGGGATGTGGACATCTGGTTTGGATGTGGAAAAAATAAAGAGCAGGGGCTACCAAGCCTGGGTAAATAAAGAATAGATCAATGTCTGGGAGGCAAGAGTTCAGGTGCACCGTATTTCAAGAGAAGGTTTTGCCTTTAGAAATCTAACAAATATAGCTGTCCCTAACTCTTCACCCAACCACGTGATGAGGGCCTTAGAAGAAAGCCACAACCAAAATCCCAGCGAATTTATGGGCATTTGAAATTGGTTCATGCTCCATCAAAGGTTGTCCTTCCTACAGTCATACAGCCCATAAGTTAGTATCACAGAAACCACCTCCTTGTACTTCAAAGGCTGCATAGACCGTGTGACTTTATTGGCACCAGGGCAAGCCTGTACCGTGTGTGTGGTCTGGATAATGCCCAATGTCTTTGTAACTTTACATCCTGGATTTTCTGGGACAGTCCTGATGTCCCCTCCCCTCTGGAATCCTTTGCTAACCTCTCTGTCCCTCACCCTGAGAGGTTGGGGCCTTATCCAGCCTCAGGGAGAGGGCTGCAGGCTAGAAAGCATGACTTTTTATGGCTCTAAGTGCTTCTGACTAAATTCGGTGCGCTGATAACACCAGCCTTGCAAAGCTGCTCCTTCCTTGCAGTTCAGCCTGATCTGAGGCGTGGGGAGCCGACCTTCTCTCTCCAGCCCAGGACGCACTGCTGAGGGGCTGCTATGGTGTGAGATTAGCAGAAATGCTTCATCCCTAGTTGGCTTTCTGTCCTTTCCCTCTTGGGATCTCCCCTGCCTGGATGGTTTCTCTGAAGAGATCAGCTGTTTTCCACTGAAGTATCTGCCCTCCTGGGCCACCATGGGGAAGACTCTGATTAAGATTCATACCAGAGTCCACGTCCAGCTCCGGCTGACTAATCACTGCTCTCGGCACTTAAGTGTGCGCATCCTGAGGATGGGGCCCCGACTCCAGGGTAGGGTCCTGACTTCTGTCCCCCGCTGCCAACTGGGAGCCACTCCTGGCTATGGGAGTCAGCCAGAACATCTCCAAGGTAAAAAGACTATCCTCTGTTTTTTTGCATTACTTCGCCTCCTGCCAGACCCACCACATCCAGCTCAGAAAAACAGCTGGAGGAAGGAGCAGGGCAGGTGTGGTTCCTCCATACTGAAAACTTAATTTCTTATACAGGACTAACCTGAGATGGAATGATAGCCTTCCAGGTAAGATTTTCTGTCAGGAGAGCAGTCCGACTTACATTCACTGAATAACTGTATTTGCTAAGCATTCTACTAGAATGCATCCCTGTCCACAGTCTTGCTCACTGAGAACACAGCTCCCAATGTGATGTGGCTTCTGGTGATCCCTGCCTTGTTCTCTTCTGATGTCACAGGTTCTGCCTCTCTCCTTCCCCAGCAAGCAGAGGGCTGAATTGTAGGCCAAGCTAAGCTGGCACTAAAGTGGCCACGGGCAGCTAAGCCAGTCACACGTCCAGAGAAAGGGGCAGAAGAGTGCTTGGAGAAAGAGCCAAACTAGCCACACGCTGCACCAGGGCCTTAAAGGTTCTGTTTTAGTGATGACCTATAACATACTCTGAGGTCCACAGGCACAAATGGGAGCACCAAGGAGGGACACTGGGCAATAGAAAGGTTAAAGAACATCAGGAGCTCTGGAACAAGGGACCTGGCTCTTAATTTCATGTTCTTTCACAGTACTTTCTTGGCAATTAAGACATAAATCAAAAGCAAATGCAGGCTATTGACCTAATCCAGGGGTTCTGTATTAAAGGGCCGCGCAGCCTTAGGAAGGTTGAGAACCACTGAGTCCTAATCCATCCTAGTCCACTTTCCATTTCCTGGAATTCAACTTGAGTTAAGTCCTTACTTAGACATCATCAATAGGTTCTTGGAAATTACAACTTTAAGCAAAACAACATAATGAAACCACTTTTTTCCCTCATCTACATTATAACAAAATGACAATGAAGAAATTGATGTTATTTGAGGACCTGCCATACCTGGTTTCACTTAAAAAATCAGCTTCCAAAGACCCTTAATTGATCAGTAGCACCTTGGAAAGAGGCTTGGATTCCATCCTTGGCTTTGCCTTTAACAACCAACCACATGATTTCAGGCAAGTTCTGTAACCTCTCACCACTTAAAATGAAATGCCTTAAAAAGTTTAAAACATTAACCAACTTTAAGATTTTACCCAGAGACAAAGAAAATACAGCTAGGACCCTAAGGGAGGTTCTGAAAGCAGAAGGTGAGAGCTGTGGCCAATGTACCAGTGGTGAAGTGATGAGTACAATTAGACAGCAGGTGTTCTGCCATCACCCAGCCCCATAACCCAAATTCCAGGGTTTATTACTGTAGAGCAGTGATTTTCAACCAGCATGCTGCACCAATGTATCATAAGGGGATTTTAGATGTTCTGTAAAAAAAAAAAAAAAAATTTATTTTCTTGAGACAGAGTCTATGTCGCCCTCAATAGAGTGCCGTGGCATCACAGCTCATAGCAACCTCAAACTCTTGGCTTAAGTGATTCTCTTGCCTCAGCCTCCCAAGTAGCTGGGACTACAGGCACCCACCACAACACCTGGCTATTTTTTTTGTTGCAGTTGTCATTGTTGTTTAGCTGGCCAGGGCTGGGTTCGAACCCACTAGCCTCCATGCATGTGGCTGGCACCATACCCGTTGTGCTATGGGCGCTGAGCCAGAAATTTTTAAAGATTAGTAATTATTTTCAAATGAAGTTCACAGCACAGTAAGAATATATTGTTTTTTCCTTTTTTTTTTTTAATCAACATAACTTAAGTGTGCTGTGAGATAAAAAAGGTTGAAAACACTGCTCTAGAGAATCCTTAACCAGGCCTATGCTGAAACAGGCCCCCCAGGCTGGTCAGGTGGGTGCAATGGTCAAGTCACAAGGGAGCCAAGAAGAAACAACACCCTAGTTCTGAAAGGTTGCTGTCATATTTTTAGAAGAGACCCTTAAACTTCTGGAGCTAGCTCTTGTAGGGGCAGGGAACCTGCAGCCTCGAGGCCAAATGTGGCCCTCCCTAAGTGTGGCCCCTCAACTGAATCCAAACTTCACAGATCAATCCCTTTATTAAAGGACTTGTTCTGTAAAATTTGGATTCAGTGAAAAGGCCACACTCAAGAATCCAGACTTATAATGGTCTGGGACCATCACGGTCACTTTCAGAGCCACAGAAGAGACTGGCTTTTCTTGTCATAGATCACAAAGGAAGAGCCACACTGGTATCACCAAGATGGCCAGCAGTGGAAAATGTAGACATTTAACCTGAAACAAGAAGCTACTTCCTTGGGAGTGATGTGGGCCACAGTCTGGCCTTGATGGCTGCTGTTTGGTTGAGGGTATGACCAGCTCCTGTCTTTCCCTGCCAGAGCTTGAGCCCTGTGAGAGCCTTGGAAACAAAAAGTTCCATTTGAGAAAGAAAGAGATAATGAGGTAGTTTTAGGGGCCAGGATACCCTTTTTCTCCTGACATTTTCTTCCCTGACCCAAGCAGATCTTCTCAGAGACACTTTGGGCTTGAGAGTGTCTGAAAATTTGAGATCTTTCCACCTGTTCTAGCCAGCTCCTTCTCAGGCAAAAAGAGGAACCTGGCCAGGGACTATTCCTCTGCTCCTTCAAGAAGCTCTTAGGAATTGCGAGAGTTTCTACCATCCCACAAAGTCTTAACAGCTAGAACAGCTGAAGAGACTGATAGCAACTGCAGAAATCCAAAGGACACCAAGTGCTACATGTTAGGACACTTGGTATTTGACAGTAGTAGTATGTGACATTCTCCTCCTAATTCCTGCCTCTCAAGGCCCTCCACCCAAAGGCAGACTTAAGACCTGAACCATGGTCCTACCTCTACATCAAGGACCGTCTGTGATTCCGGCTCTTTCAAATTAGGGCTAAAACTAGGTCCAGCACACCAAGGCAAGAAAGGTAGAATTTTTAACAAATTAAGCCAAAACCATAAGCAAAAAAACTTCCAAAGTGGCCACTCTGGTTTTTGCTGTTTTTCTCTTGTCCTTTTTTTTTTTTTTTTTTTTTAAACAAAGTCTCAGTACGTAACCCTCGTTAGAGTTCTATGGTGTCCCAGCTCATAGCAACCTCAAACTCTTGGGCTTAAGCAATTCTCTTGCCTTAGCCTCCCAAGTCGCTGGGACCACTACAGCACCCAGCTATTTTTTTTGTTGCAGTTGTCACTGTTGTTTAGCAGGCCAGGTTCAAACCAGCCAGTCTTGGTTTATGTGGCCGATGCCCTAACCACTGAGCTTCAGGTGCTGAGCCTTTTGTCCTATTCTTGATGTATCAAAATAAGTACAGGGCCTGGCTCACACCTATAATCACAGCACTTTGGAAGGCTGAGGTGAGAGGATCACTTGAGGACAGGAGTTCAAGACCAGCCTGGGCAAAACATAGAGAGACCCTGACTCTACAAAAAGAATTAGCTGGGCATGGTGGCACATACCTGGATTGCTTGAATGTAGGAATTTGAGTTTGCAGTGAGCTATCTCTGCATAGCGCACTCCTGCCTAGACAACAGAACAAGATCCTATCTCTAGAAAACAAAGTAGAATGCATGTTACTGGACAGCAAGGGGTATGCTGGGATACGAAAAGCCTACTCATATCCCTTTTGCTTTTCCAGGCCTAGAGTCCCTACGAGATAGTGCCCATTCCACCCCAGTGCGTTCCTCTTCCCATGGGGACACCTTCCTGCCTCATGTGAGAAGCAGCCAGGCAGAGAGCAATGAGCGAGTAGCCGTGATTGCGGATGAGGCCTACAGCCCTGCAGACAGCGTGCTGCCCACCCCAGTGGCCGAGCATAGCCTGGAGCTGATGCTGCTTTCCCGGCAGATCAACGGAGCCACCTGTAGCATTGAGGAAGAGAAAGAGTCTGATGCCAGCACCCCAAATGCTGCAGAGGTGGAGGCCCTTGGGGGAGAGCTGAGGGCCCTGTGTCAGGGGCACAGCGGGCCAGAGGAGGAACAGGTGAATAAGTTTGTTTTAAGTGTCCTCCGTTTGCTCCTTGTGACCATGGGACTCCTCTTTGTTTTGCTCCTTCTCCTGATCATCCTTACCGAGTCTGATCTTGACATTGCCTTTTTCCGTGATATCCGCCAGACCCCCGAGTTTGAACAGTTCCACTATCAATACTTTTGTCCCCTCAGGCGATGGTTTGCCTGCAAAATCCGCTCAGTGGTGAGCCTGCTCATTGACACCTGAGAAGGCATGACTCCTCCCAGTAACTAGCCAGGTGGACCAAGGAGCCCGGCTACCCATTCCCAGCAATGGGACCCATCGCGGAACCATCGGCACATATACCAAGTCCTCCTCTCATGATAAAAAGTCCACTGCAGCCTAGGAGGGTTGTTTCCCAGAAGAAGAAAGGGATAGGCTCGTGCCCTGTCTAAACAAACTGGGAAAACTCATTTTCTTCAGAGGTTCTTTCAAGAAAGGCTCAGCGACTCTGTTTCTCATCCTTCCAATTTGCAGGATAATTTTTGGTTTTGAATTTTGATTTTTCATAGATGTGTATTATTTTGAAAGTATCAAGTAAAAATAATTTATTTTACTATTACTGATTACCACAGTCGTGTCACCTAGCAGGTGGGACACTGGTTGAAGACTAGAGTGCTGCTGTCCTCTGTATCTGCAAGAGCTTTCCTACTGGTGCTACTGGATTCCAGTAGGTGTAACTGCAGCCTCGGTGGGGCAGGCCAAGGGTCTGGACAGTGGGGACTGTTTAGGTTTTCTTGCCAGACAGAACTTTTAAAAAAAGTAAACACCCATGTATAATGATTAAATGAAAAGTTGTTTTTTATGATGGTCTGAGTTGGATTTTCTTTTCCTTTTGTTTTTTCAAATCTGAGCAGAGTGGGCATCTGAAGGGACCACCGCTACAGCAGCAGCAGCAGCAGGGGTGGGGTAAGTCTGTCCCCTTAGACTAGATCCTAGTGGGCATCACCATAGCTTTGTATTTTCCTGATTCTGAACTTAGACTTCTGTGATATTTTTTCTGAAGAACCTCTCAAGACTTTTATAGTGTTCTAGAGAAGTTAAATGAATTCAGTGGTGCCAGAAATAGTATTGTCAGAAATGTTGGACAAAGTATAGTTAACAGAAACCAGAGCTAAGTTACCTGAGACTGTTGAGATTCAGAGAGCAGTGCTTATTTTGTACACAACCTTCTCCCTGCCAAAAGACTATTTCAATTTATATTTTAACAACAAAATGTTATTTTCTTATCAATTCATATTTTATTTTTACTTTATGGATTAAGAAAATAGAACCTGATGAACTAAACGATGCAAGAAAGAAACAGATCCTGAGAGTGAAAAGCTTCAGACAATAGAATTCCAAGATCAACAAGCAGCTTAGAAGGGACCAGGAAAAGAATCTCCTTAAATAGAATTTCTAAGAGATGCCTACAAAAGACAGAAGGTGAATGTGGCAGAGACCAACACTTAGATGTAGAAATGCTGCCCCCTAAGGTCATCCCCTACATCAGGAAAATAAGTTCTAGGAAAGCACCCTCCATCCTCGCCGAGGGAAGCTCGCCGAGGGAAGCCCTGGAGGCAGCAGAAGCACAGGCACATGAAGGGTCAGTGTGGGCCTGGACCTGAGTTCTTCAATTTTAAAACCCAATCACTCACAAGATCTTGTTTTCATCTCAGGGAGAGATTGCTAAGTCATCTGGGACTTGAAGAACAATCAATGGACATATTCCTGGAACCTATACAATAGTGAAGCAGCTGTTAGACAACCCAAATGCAGAACAGAAGAACTTATTTGTAGATATGCTCTCCCCTGTTTTGTCCCTTGAGATGTAGAACCATGTCCACATTTGAAATATAACAGTTATTGGGTGTTAGTTGTGAGGAGGGATTGCAAATTTTAAAAAATGACACCCTTTCATCTATAGGGTCAGCAAACTTCTATAAAGTGCCAGACACTAAATAGTTTGGTTTTGTGGGCCATACTCAGTCACAACTGCACAACTCTGCCATTGTAGCACAAAAACAGCCAGATAATACATAAACGAAGTAGCATGGCTGTGTTCCAATAATACATTGTAAAAAGAAACAAGTTGAATTTGGCCCACAGGCCATACTATGCCAACCCTGATATAGATAATAAAACTAATCCTTACCAGTATGTTAGCAGAAGAGAGTCAGGTGTGTTCCCATCCTAACATGTGTCAAAGATGTAGGAACATTTCCCAAAGGAGGTGCTGGCATTGCTTATTTAAAGGGTGCTCGAACAACCAACCAGCAAAGAGATGTCTGATGCCAGGATGAAGAAGATCAAGTACTGGAATGAATGCTGAAACACGGCTGCTCTCTAAGAATGGAAAAGGGCAGGGCCTCTCTGACCATTTCCATACCAGCAACAGTTTGGGCAGAATTGCAAACATCTATTTACCAAGTGACCAGACAAGACTGCAGGAGATTAGGGATCACATGAAACCAACTAGCCACTGCCACTTGTCATCTACATAGCAAAGGCTTTATTTAGCACAGGACTAAAATGAAAAGTAGACCCAGAGAAGAAAAGGCTGTCAGGGGACAGGGGGCTGGTATAAACCTGGATATTTACTGTCTTATGCAACATAGCAGATTACCTTTTAGTGTAGTGCTCCTACCTCAGTCTGTAGAATGGTGTTTCTATGCAGTGAGTGATAGCCTTGACTCCGATCTTTCATATTCACTTTAGAGACAGATGCAGTATTCCATTTCTGGTATGTTTCCTGTGCCTAGAGTTTAACAGTACAGTAGTCCATACCATTTCCAATAGGTGAATTTTGCTCTCTGAACAGAAACTTTCAGATTACTTTTTTCCAGGGCTCATCCCAGAAAATAGGAAAGTTTCCTTCAATTTGCTTGAATGACAAACCTCATTTGTTGGTAACTGGTCTTTTGTAGTATCTCTCCATCATTAAAAACTGCTCAAATTTTTAACTTGCTTTTACTGTGTTCTACTATGTCTCTCATTTTCTCTCAAAATTAGTTTTATTTCATTGTAGAAAAAGCAATTGGTTTCCATAGCTTCATCAGAGGAGATAAAATTTTTACTAAAGAATAGTTGTACTGCATCTTTAAGCAGTAGAGGGTAAACTACCTGCAAATGTGAATTTCTTAGTTTCATTTAAAATATATATTAATAGTTGTTAACCTTTCGTGTGCCAAAAACTCAAGTTACATTTTCCTTCAAAGCAATGTACTTTTTTCTACATATGCAGTATGTAGTTAGCATAAAATCATTGGTGCCATGAAGATTATTTTTAAACTTAAATAAATATTTAAATATCATGTAAGAGTGGGCTCTTTTTTCACTTACAGCCTGTCTCACTTTTTCCCCCTTAAAGTTACCAATACACAGATAAAAGGACACCAGTGGGATTTACATAGCTGACTACTGTTCATGACTGGAATTACATACAATGATCATTTTGCTTATATCTATTATCTATCTTTGCCTGTCCCCTCCCCCCAAATAAATACTACCATAATAGCACCTGAGAAGCTATAAATGTGAAATAATTTAGAGATGAATTGGACCTCAGTTTTCTAATAACAAAAACCAAGATTATTTTGCCCAAAATTATACTGTCAGAACCCAGATTATATAAACTAAATGGGCCAGCTTCTAGTCCAGTGTTCTTACTAAAGCATAAGTGGGAGAACAGAAAACATTTCCTATAAAGGAAACAATGATATCACCACCACAGTAATAAACCATGTATTTACAATGTACAAAATATGTATATCCCTGTAACATTATGTCATCTGATTATGTAACCACCACATTGTGGCTATGGAATTGGTAATAATGGTCTGCTAAATTCCAAGAGGATAAGAGGTGACACCGGGGGCCTGGCCACCTTGCACTCACTGTGCAAGCTGCTTACCTAATCTTCCTGTTCTCAATTCTGTTACCAGATCATATTCCTAAATACCAATCAGGTTATGTCATTCAACCTCCAAATTCTCAGAGGTTCTCACTACCTATAAAATAATAACCCAGTGCCGCGTCCCCACTGTTGTTTTTATGACAAAAGTCTTTGCTTGAGGTGATCTGAAGAGTAAAAAGCATAAGAACCACTAGACTTGGGTAGCTTCCCATGGCCATACAAATTCACAGCCACTTCCCTTTAACTAAAACCTAAACAAGAAATGCCTACAGGCACACCCAGTGGGACTCTAGCCCTGCTCCCTCTGGGTTCCTCCAGTACAACAGAGCCGCTCTGCACCTGAACACACTCTTGGTTTTTGCTCACAAACACTCTTCCTCTGCAGACCCCTCTGACTTGTTCACGCAGTGGAGTAAAACAGGCAAAGCACACTTTTAATACACTTCTTCTTGCACAGCTTCCATTTGGGAAAGATGGACCATAAAATGTATTACAGCCAAATGAGCCAGAATATGGTTTATACTATCTTGGAACTAAAACTCATTTCCAGCCACCAACAATGCACTACAAAGCAGGGAGAGGCAGGAGAGGGGTGGGGAGGCACAGCCATGGGTGTAAAGTACCAAGTCAGAATGGACAGACTTACCAGGCACAGTGGGACACACCTAAAGTTCCAGCTACTCAAGAGGTGAGGTGAGAGGATTGCCTGAGCCTAGGAATTCAGAGCAGCCTGAATAACAAGACAAGATCCTGTCTTAAAAAAACAAAGGCAGAGACAGTCTAACAAATAGGACATCTAAGTTTTTGGAATATGAAGTTAGGGAAGCAGTTTGATGCAGAAGGCATGGATGTCTTCCCCACCCTACCTTCACTCCGTATATTATATGCTGGCTGAGAGGATCGAAATTATTTTTTTTAGAGACAGAATCTCACTTTATCACCTTCGATAGAGTGCAGTGGCGTCACACAGCTCACTGCAACCTCCAACTCCTGGGCTTAGGCGATTTTCTTGCCTCAGCCTCCCGAGTGGCTGGGACTACAGACATCTGCCACAACGCCTAGCTACGGCATATACTCGAGTATAAGCCGAGCTTTTTCAGCACAAAATTTGTGCCGAGTTCGGGGTTTTCAGCACAAATTTTGTGCCGAAAAAACTCGGCTTATACTCGAGTATATACAGTATTTTTTTTTTGGTTGCAGTTTGGCTGGGGCCGGGTTTGAACTTGCCACCCTCGGTATATGGGGCTGGTGCCCTACTCACTGGCGCCGACCAGAAATTTTTTTTTCTTTTTTTTTTTTAGAGACAGAATCTCACTTTGTCACCCTCTCATCAAAGCTCACAGCAACCACCAGCTCTTGGGCTTAGGCGATTTTCTTGCCTCTGCCTCCCGAGTAGCTGGGACTCCAGGCACCCACCACAATACTCGGCTATTTTTTTGTTGCAGTTTGGCTGGGGCTGGGTTCGAACCAACCACCCTTGGTATATGGGGTTAGCACCCTACTCATTGAGCCACAGGTGCCGCCCAAGGACTGAAATCTTTATATCCACAGTTCCCTGCTTTCCTGGAGAACTCCCTTTGTAAAATCCTGTCTGTAAAGAGGAAACTGAAAGATCAGAAAATTCAACTAGGACTTAAGCAACTCAGATTCTATTTTTTTTTTTTTTTTTTTTTTTTTTTTGAGACAGAGCCTCAAGCTGTTGCCCTGGGTAGAGTGCTGTGGCATCACAGCTTACAGCAACCTCCACCTCCTGGGCTTAAGTGATTCTCTTGCCTCCACCTCCCAAGTAACTGGGACTATAGGTGGCTGCCACAATGCACAGCTATTTTTTGATTGTAGTTGTTACTGTTTGGCAGCGGCCCGGGCTGGATTCGAACCCACCAGCTCTGGTGTATGTGGCTGGCGCCTTAGCCACTTGAGCTATAGGCACTGAGCCAACTCAGATTCTATTGATTTCATTTGTCGTCTGACCTAGTCCAACCAAGTCTCTGTCTACCCAAAATGAGAATTGTCTGCTCCTTCCTCAAGGTCACATAATAAAAGGCTGGGCAGCTCGGCACCCGGAGCAAAGTGGTTACGGCGTGGCCACATACACCAAAGAAGGCGTGTTCAAACCTGGCCAGAGCCAGCTAAACAACGACAACTGCAACAACAACAACAAATAGCTGGGCGTTACAGCAGGTGCTTATAGTCCCCAGCTACTTGGGAAGCTGAGACAAGAGAAGCACTTGAGCCCAAGAGTGAGGTTGCTGTGAGCTGTGATGCCACCGCACTCTACCAAGGGCAACATAGTGAGACTCTTGTCTCAAAAATAAATAAAAGCCTGGGCATCCCAAAAAAATAAATAAAATAACTCAAGTGGAATTCAGAGCTTATGTCCTTAAAAGATATTATAAAGGACAAACTTACAGAAAAGGATTATCCTGAAGGGAGCAATCATAATACATACATAATTACAGCTGTAAGTCTTCTGGGAGAAGTACATTTCACTACAGATTACAGTGTAAGAATGTCCCAAGGGAGACAATTTTCCTTTATGTGCTTTCTAGATTTAAACAATTACTCCATTATAAAGCTTATCACCAAGAAACAAGTCCCTACTCATTCTCCTTCCTTCCTGCATTGCCTAAAGAAGATAAAACTCTATTAAGTAAAATTGGATATAAATAACACAATTTATGAAGCTACAGAGGCAAAAGAAACCACAAAAGTGAGAAACATCAAAAATTTACTAACATTTATTCCAGAGGCCAGGCAATTACTGCCAAGTATTCAAAGCTTAAATGATGGTACTAATTTGATGAAGAGTAGGTTTCAGCATCTTAGAAAGAACAATTCCAATAGAACAAAACACTCAAGAACCTATGAAACTAATTGGTATAAAAAAGGGAGAGGGAGCCTAAAGCATTCCTTTACAGTGTTTCCTAAATAGTTTAAATATAACTCACTCTCACTTAGCTTTACTTTCTCTTTAATGTTTCTATCTCACTTATCAATTACTCATAACATCTAGAAAATAGAGAACTCCTATTCCTTACACTCTCAACAGACTAAACCTCAAAACACTTAGATTTTAATTATAAAGGAAATTAATTAGAAGAAAATTTCTTCAAGGAAATTATACGTCACTTTATGAGAAGATAATATTTCCACTTAGAATTCAAACATCTTTCCAAAGCTCTTTACAAGTCTTTCAGTAGTAGTTAGGCAATGAAGAACATGCAAAGACTGGACAGATGTCACACAGTACTATCAGTCACCAATTTACCAGCACCCTTTCCCAACAACAGACACAATGAAATTATCATAACTTCTGAAAAGAAAACTTTTTTATACAGAAATACCAAGGGTGGTTATTTCACAACGTTTCCCTAAAATATGAGTTGGAATGAAGGTATTCAATCTCCTCTGGAGAATTCAAAGATATGGGTGTCTGGGACATTCTAAGGCAATACTTCTTTAGCCATGGCCCACAGTACGGCAATAATGAAGAAATACATTTTACATCAGAGTATACATAAACACATCTAACTACAAATATCTGTGCATGTGTACTAAGTTTTACAAAACAATGGGTTTTCTGTTCTTTACTAATTCTTTTCATTGTTTTAAACAGTAGTCATTAAACTGATTTCATGTGAAGAGCTACAACTCATAGTCTTGAAAAACTGGACTAAGACCAGCCTTACCCTGAAGTATCCCTACATAGGGATCAGAACAGAGCCAGACCCTATGCCTAGGAGCCCTGGGATTCCTGGGTATGTTTCAGGAGCCATGTAGAAGAGGGAGAAAAGAAAGGCTCAGCACACTCAGACCCAGGCCCTGCCCCAAGTAAACCAAAGTTCCTCAGTAATTATCTGGGATTTCCTAGAGACAGGAAGCAAAAAGGTTAAAAAAAAATTAAAAGGTTTGAAAATCATTGAGTTAGATGACCTTTCAAGGATCCCTTTCCAGTGTGTAAATCTGGAAATAAATATTTGTTCCAAACTATAGAATAAACCAAAAATCTACATATTACTATAGAATCAAAAACATATTAGACGACAGAAACTTTTAATACTGATCATTCAAAGCTTTGTAATTTATAATGTTAGAACTTCTGAACATACTGTCTGATTAGAAGTGCTGAAGACACCTCAGCCTCCCCTCAAATTCCCTCCCCATCCTCTAGAAGCATGCCCCAAGACTTCTGTACTAAAAGGAAGTTCTGTTCACGGTTCTTATTAATGAAACAATTTTATATTTGCTAAATATGACATAATACTAGTAAACTCACTAAGCCACATGAATCACTAGGTCCCTTAGTGATCAATTTGAACAAACCAAAAACTCAGCAGCTTTTGTCACTCATAAAAACATG
This sequence comes from Loris lydekkerianus, assembly GCA_963574355.1. Taxonomy (NCBI): domain Eukaryota; kingdom Metazoa; phylum Chordata; class Mammalia; order Primates; family Lorisidae; genus Loris; species Loris lydekkerianus. The sequence goes on from CAUYPK010112804.1 coordinate 20,942, forward strand.
TATCTTCCCACTGGAATTACCTCCAGCCATTATATAGCGAGTTGGATGCATAGCATTGATGGAACACACGGAGACAAGGCACTCCCCACCAAAAAAAGAATGTACCCCCTTTCCTGTCTCATGGAAAATTTCTACACGCCGTGGATATGCCATGCTGGCAATTATGAAACAATCTTCTTGTTTAGGGTCCCACACAGCTTGGAACCTGGTCAGCCATCGCCCAGTGATAGTATTGTGCCTAGTGAAAAGAAACAGCATTTTTTAAGTAAGGGTTACATAATTCAAGGTAGCAGTGATTGGGCAGAGACAAGCAATCCATATCCTAAATGCTGGTTTTCTCTGCCAAGTTTCTTCTCATTAAATTACCAAGCTACCACCAACCTTATCTCATCCTCCTTAAAAGACTGAAACTCTAGACACAGATGTCGTCATCCCCATCTGTGAATCTCCAGCACTGAGCACAATGATTTGTGCTTAGAGGATGGAACTGAAATGGTACCTTTTTTTTTTTTTTTGGCTCACTTTTCCTAGTCCAATGGACAAGGAGAATTTTCTGTGGGAAATCTCCCTTTTATAAAGCACATCTTAACAAAAGAAGTCCTAGAGGTAAATCTATAATCTTGGTTATTTTTTTCAATTTTAATAGGATCTGCTATTTCCCCTCTTTGTATTCCTCCTCTGATAACTAAACCTCAAACCATTTTATATTCCATACAACTTTAAAATAAAAAACATATTTAGGGCTCAAAGGAAAAATCCCAAAAAATATCTAGAGACAAATGAAAATGAAAACACAACATACCAAAACTTACAGGGTACAGAAAAAGCAATAGTAAGAGAGAAATTTAGAGCAGTAAAAGCTTACATAAAAAAGATCTCAAATCAGGCAGCGCCCGTGGCTCAGTGGGAAGGGCGCCAGCCATGTATACAAGGCTGGTGGTTTCAATCCTAGCCCAGGCCTGCTAAAACAACGACAGCTGCAACAAAAACACACAGGCAGGCGTTGTAGTGGGCACCTGTAGTCTCAGCTACAGCACTCTACCCAGAGTGACAAAATGAGACTGTCTAAAAAATAAAAAATAAATAAAAAAAAATAAAAAGACAAAAGATGGCAAGTATTAAGGAAAGTATGGAGAAAAGGGAGCCCTCATACACTTTGGTGAGAATGTAAACTGGTGCAGCCATAATGGAAAACAGTATAGTGATTCCTCTAAAACTTAAAAATAGAAATACTGGCTCAAAGGGGTAGGGCGCCAGCCCCATATACCAGAGGTGGTGGGTTCAAACCCAGCCCTAGCCAAAAACAAACAAACAAAAAAAGGTAATTTTGGGCAGCACCTGTGGCTCAGTGAATAGGGCACCGGCTCCATATACTGAGAGTGGCGGTTCGAACTGGCCCTGGCTAAATTGCAGAAAAAAAAAAAAAAAAAATAGCCCTGCATTGTGGCAGGCGCCTGTAGTCCCAGCTACTCAGGAGGCTGAGGCAAGAGAATCGCTTAAGCCCAAGAGCTGGAGGTTGCTGTGAGCTGTGACACCACAGTGCTCTACTGAGGGCCACAGAGTAAAACTCTGTCAATAAAAAAAAAACAAAAAAAAAAAAAATAGAACTACCACATGATCCAGCAATCCCAACTCTGGATATATATCCACAGAAAATGAAATCAGTGTATCAATGAGATTATATGTATCCCATGTCCATTGCAGCATTATTCACAATAACCTAGATATGGAATCAACCAAATTGATCATCAAAAGATAGATGAATGGGTAAAGAAAATGTAGTTTACATACACAATGAAATACTATTCAGCTTTAAAAAAAAGAATGAAATCCTTTCAGTTGTGATAACAACAATGAACCTGGAGAACATGTTAAATAAAATAAACCAAGCACAGAAAGACACTACCACATAATCTCACCTACGTGTGGATGTGGAATTTAAAATAATTAAACTCACAGAGAGAGTGTAGAAGGGTTGTTAATAGGAGCTGTGGGGCTTGGCGCCTGTGGTTCAAGTAGCTAAGGTGCCAGCCACATACACCTGAGCTGGCGGGTTCGAATCCAGCCTGGGCCCGCCAATGATGGCTGCAACCAAAAAATAGCCGGGCGTTGTGGCAGGTGCCTGTAGTCCCAGCTACTTGGGAGGCAGAGGCAGGAGAATCGCTTGAGTCCAGGAGTTGGAGGTTGCTGTGAGCTGTGATGCTACAGCACTCCACCCAGGGCAACAGCTTGAGGCTCTGTCTTAAATAAATAAATAAATAAAATAAAAATTATAAAAATAAAAATAATAGGAGCTGTGGGCACTGAGGGGGAAAGTTGGGGAGATGTTGGTCAAAGAATACAAAATGTCAGCTAGATAGGAGAAATAAGTTCAAAGTTTAAAAGATCTATTGTACATTACAGTGACTACAGTGTGTTCTTAAAGATCAATAACAGAGCAGATTTTAATATTCTCACCATTAAAAAAAGATGAGGATATGAGGTAATACATGTTAATTAGCTCAATTTAGCCATTTCACAACGTACATATATTTCAAAACAATAAGCTATACATAATAAATCTATATAATTTTTGTCAATTAAAAAACAAGTAAGCTCTGTGCCTGTAGCTCAAACAGCTAAGGCGTCAGCCACATATACCAGAGCTGGTGGGTTCGAATCTAGCCCAGGCCTGCCAAACAACAATGACAACTGCAACGAAAAAAGTAAAATAGCCAGGCATTGTGACGGGTGCCTGTACTACCAGCTACTTGGGAGGCTGAGGCAAGAGAACCGTTTGAGCCCAGGAGTTGGAGGTTGCTGTGAGCTGTGATGCCATAGCACTCTACCCAGGGCAACAGCTTGAGGCTCTGTCTTGGGGAAAAAAAAAAAAAAAGTAAAATTGTAGACCTAAAAAAAAATTAAAGGAAACTGATAATCTAGAATAAACAAAGTTTGAAAAAGAAAATATACAGGAGAAAACTTCCAAAAAAGGAATATATTCATGCGAGACATGGTGGCTCATACTTGTAATCCCAACACTTTGGAAGGCCAAGGTGGGCAGATCACAAAAAAAAAAAAAGAAAAAAAAAGAAAGAAAAAGGAACATATTCAAATAAGGCCTTTACTACAGATTATAAAACTCATGAAGGAACAACCAATATATATCACACACCCTATCCCCAACTTCATAAACACTGATTAAGAGGGATTTGTAGGGAGAAGGCATTGAGTAAAGTTCGATGTGATACACATACACACCCACACACAAAGTAATTACTAAGGAGGGTAATCAAGGAAATAAAGTGGAAAGGTGGGGAGCCCTTGAAGTCCAGAATAAACAGACACAAATCACAAATAAACAGAACATAGCCTCACCAGCAAGTATGTAGTCAGTCTTCTTTACCAAGGTAACATGAATAATTGAGATCAAAATAAAGTCATTAACCTTAACCAAGAATAATCTTTCACCTGCAGAGAATAGCTACTAAAAGACCTCTTTATAGACATAGTGACCTGGAAGCAAGAACCCTGCTGGATAGAAACTAGCAAACTGGGACACTGAAATAATAAAACCCCAAATCAAGCCTATTACATCTCTTTGATAATCAGGTGTCCAATGTATGCACTCCAACAAATAGCTCATAGTATTCCCAGGTCTACATAATTTGGCAGGTGAAAGCCTACCTGATGGTGGTGAGGAGCGGAATCTGAGAGGATATACAGCTGCTGTCAAAGATTCTGCAAAAATAAAGATAAGGAATAGACCAACACACTCTTTTTATTATATCTTAAAATTTTTCTGCTATAATATCAGTGTACTTACTAAGCTTCTCATTGGTTCATAATATGAAATATATTGTAATTTTAAAATATGTAGGATCAGGTTCTAAGAAACCTCAGCTGATATATTAAAAGTTATAAAAAAAAAAAGTTATAAGGAATATTTATAAAATTCAATGCTTATAGTTCAGTGTAGAAATAATTTATTTAAACACTATTATACCAAACTTGAAATGTACATTAAAAGTGATAATCTGGACTCTAAAACTATATTCAGATTCATAATAATATGGGACATACATAAGTGTAGTCTAAAAATGCACAAAGACTCTCTGAGGGCATGCATGTATCAAGAGCAATTTCCCTCTGAGACTCATCAGTTATAAGATTGACAGTGTTATTTTAAGGTGCTGACCAGATTAAAACCAACCAGCAACCAAGGAAAGAAGTTCTAGGACAACTGGAGAGGAGTCCAGAAACCTCCACTGAGCACCCCCGCAGAAAGAACTTAGCCGTATCACTGCCACCTCCCCTTCTTCTTGGGCCTACTGATTGTTTTTTGGTTTTTTTGTTTTTGAGACAGAGCCTTAAGCTGTTGCCCTGGGTAGAGTGCTGTAGCAACACAGCTCACAGCAACCTCCAACTCCTGGGCTCAAACGATTCTCTTGCCTCAGCCTCCCAAGTAGCAGGGACTACAGGCACCTGCCACAGTACCCACCTATTTTTTGGTTGCAGCCATCATTGTTGTTTGGCGGGCTGGATTCAAACCTGCCAGCTCAGGTGTATGTGGCTGGCGCCTTAGCCACTTGAGCCACAGGCGCCAAGCTGGGCCTACTGATTCTAATGTGGTTTCTTGACATTAGTGCTTAATGCCTAATTAAATTACTAGAAAGCCAAACACTAATGGTTAATGTAACAAGAGCAAAACTTTGCAGTGTAAATGAACAGGAATGGGACAAAGGAAACTATATGAGTGGGAAGGGGACTAGGATTCCATTCCCTGATGACTAATTTCCTTACTACATCACCTGGTAATGCTCACAGACTTTGCAGAAAATATTTGGGCACTTGTCACGTACTGCAGACCACCCTCTTCCCAATAGGTGAGTCCAAGCTAAAATTAGGTGCCATTCTGGAGCATGGCTCACAATATACTCAATAGATATTTGTTGAGTGACTAACAAATTCCAAAATCACTTAAGGCAAAAGTCTCACTAACTGAGAAGTGCTTACAATATTAAGCAAAATCATAGATTATAAAACCGAACAAAATAATTTTCCTTTGTGGTTACCCTAACATTCCCTCCATCTTTCTCTACTAACATTATTTTCTGGGTTTTGTTCAATTGATTTACACTACATTTTAAAATCCATCTTTAGGAAGTAGCTATATATCAAAACTAAAACCCTAGAACTATAAAACTATATCTAATAGTTTCCATGGAAATCCCAAACCTAATTTTTGCTGTTTTTTGCCTGCTCATGGTCAGGGTCTCTGTAATTTCCATTCAGTACATCATATTTGTAGGGTAGCCCACAATCTCCAAAGTACACTAAAATTCTTTCCAAGATACCACCTAGCCTAGTTTCTGGATTCGGTGATGAAAAGGAAGCCTGACCATCAACTTCCCAGGGTAGCTTTATTCTTTCTTTGCCAGTCTCAAGGAAATTTCCCAGGATCCAAAAACTGCTGAAAGCCATCAAGTACAAGTCATTGGTCTTTGGGATCCTAGATTCAGCCACAAAACAGTAACACTCAGGATTAAATAGGAAACAGCAATAAACAAACCTTTTGGTTTACTGACAAGCTACAGACTATTTAGATTCCTTAAAAATATATATTTGCCTTCTCGATTTACCTCAGCTTACAATCAGCACATGTGGTCAAGATTCTGTTACCAGTATGAGGTGAAAAATAGGCTGAAGCAATGCTCTTTGTATGTTCAGTCAAAAAAATCAAAGGCTCGCTTCCACTGGAATTCAAGCGCCTTGCATCATAAATATGAACATCCCTGAAATGGGAGGAATAATTATCAATGTTGCCACAGTACATATAATAAGCCTCTAGAATAGAACTGAACATAAGTTATACACTCACGTACTTGCTACACTGAAGAACATGTGAGACAGAATCCTCTACTCCTCTGTATCCTAACAAATACTGGTATAGAAAAAAGCTAAACTATTAGAAAAATCCCCAAACTATAGAAGATATATGTAATCAGGGATAGGGAGACAAGTTTCTAGTTGGTTTTCTAATCCAAGAAAAAGGTTTACACAGACAAGTCATATATTTATTTTCCTTAAAATTTTAAGAAAATATTTTCTTCTCACAAAAGTAGAAATAAATGTATATAATGCCAAAGAAAACAAAAATGTGTATTTCTTTCAGTATCTTGACTATTTCTTAAATCCAAGAGAATTTCTCATTAAAAAAAAAAAAAAAAAAGCTCAGGAAAACTTTAACCAGAATAGAAAGAAAAATTATTTGGCCTTAGAGTATACTACAAAGATCAAGTATCTTTGACAACCAAACTAAACCAAGTATTCATGACTTTAAAAGGCCTAAGTCATAAAATTTTATAAAAAACATACCTCAATCCTGCAGTAATGAAAAACTGTCTATGCACTGGGTGTACATGAACAGTTCTTATTTTTGTCAAAGAAGAATTGATAAGCGTCTCATAAGAAGTTCCAGGTGTCCGTCTATCCACCAGTGACATATTTCCATCCCAGTGTGCTACTATTAAAGTAGAGGCATCTTCCGCCAAGAAATCAAAGGAGGAAAAGGTACTTCTTTCATTTCTATACACCTAAGAACATCAGTAACAATCAGCTTATAACATTCTACTTTTAATGAAAATCTATGCATAAATTCTTTGGTAAAAGGGTTATAAAATACTTTAGCCAAATAACCTCATTTATCCTCCCATCACCCCCATAAGCAGCACAGGACAAAATGGAAACAAACCTCAAGAACTTATCATTTCTATGTGTTGGAAACATTTTAGGTCCTCTTTACAAGCCATTGTGAAATATACAATATATTATTAACTATAATCACGATACTCATCTATTAAACATTAGAACATATTCCTTCTATCTACCTGTAAAAATTTTTTTAAACAGAAACAAAGGCACTGATCAGTTATGAGACTTGCCTACCATCAAGTGGCCCATCTACCCATGTCAGGGCTACATGCCAAATCTCTTCAATCCAATAAACCTCAATTCCAGATCTACCTGACAAAATTTACCTGAACTAAATAAACTGAACTAAATTTGACAAAACTGAAATTATATAAGCATTAATAACTATGCCAACCAGGTCTAAAATACATGGCTGAATGCTCATCTACTCCTGGAAGAAAAGTAAATAAAAAATTTTGACAATTAGGCTACATCTGTCAAAATATTTAGTGCTTATACTCTTTGACCCAATAATTTCACTAAGAGATATACAATGATGTCTGCTACAAGAATGCTTATTATAAAAGCAAAAAGAAGCGATCTAAATATCCACCAACAGATAGCTGATTAAATAAATGATACATGTCTACTTTGAAATACCAGGCAATGCCCGAAAAGAATGAGATAGTTCAATAAAAAAAAAAAATTAATAAGTAAAGAATGAGGGTAGCGCCTGTGGCTCAAAGGAGTAGGGCGCCGGCCCCATATACTGGAGGTGGTGGGTTCAAACCCAGCCCTGGCAAAAAAATAAAGAAATAAAGAAATAGTTTTGTATTACTAACTGTCCAAGATATACTTTTTACTGAAAAAAAAACATACATTATAAAAGGCAATATATGTATTATGACTCCATCAGTGTAAAGGAGAGAAAAAAAATCTTTACAGTCTTGTAAGTATATGTGCACTTTGTTGAAGCACACTTACGATGTACAACAAGGTTACTTCTGGTGAAAGGGAATGGAAGATGGTAAATTTACTTTCATACTCTATTTACGGTTAATATCTTATCACAAGCATGCTGTTATAATTTCTTCATTACACACAATCCATAATACTATCCCTTTGGGTTTAAGGCTCATACACATAAAGAAAAAAATGTAAATATTTCTATCAAAAGTAAGAGAGAGTAAAATAAAAAAGAGAGAATGACCACAATTCTTATTCTTTTGTTTTTTTGAGACAGAGTCTCACTCTGTTGCCCTCAGTAGATTGCTGTGGAGTCATAGCTTTTAGCGACGTCAAACTCTTGGGCTCACGTGATCCTTCTGCCTCAGCCTCCCAAGTACCTAGGACCAGAGGCACTCATCTAGGGTTTTTTGTGGGTTTTTTTTTTTTTGAGACAGAGCCTCAAGCTGTCACCCTGGGTAGAGTACCATGGCATCCTAGCTCACAGCAACCTCAAACTCCTGGGCTCAAGTGATTCTCCTGCCTCTGCCTCCCAAGTAGCTGGGACTACAGGCACCTGCCACAACGCCTGGCCATTTTTCAGTTGCAGCTGTCATTGTTGTTTCGCAGGCCCAGGCTGGATTCGAACCCGCCAGCTCAGGTGTATGTGGTTGGCGCCTTAGCCACTTGAGCCACAGGCACCAAGCCAAATTTTTTTTTATTCTATTCTTTTATTTTATTCTATTTATTCTATTCTTAGTAGAGATTGGGTCTCACTCTTGCTCAGGGTAGTCTTGAATTCCTAAGCTCAAGTAATCCACCTGCCTTGGCCTCCCAGAGTGCTAGGATTACAAGCATGAGCCACCATGCCCAGTCCTCAATTCATATTGTGGAATCATGAATTGCTGCTGATTTTTAGTTTTAGTAAGTATAATTATAGACTAAGATTAATAAATGAATGTACTAAAGGCATCACAATGTCCCCACACCCAAAAAAGCCCAACATATACAAATGAAACAAAGTATTCAGTGTATTAAAATGATTAAGAGAAAGGGCGTTGGAGTCAGACAAACCCAAGAGCACTCTAGTTCTGCCATCTACATCCTTGAGCAACCCAATAAACCCGTCTGTTAAATGAGATAACATTAATAATATAATGAGATAAACCCAATAAACCTGTTTGTTAAATGAGATAACAAAAATATAAATATAGGCTCAACACCTGTGGCTCAAGTGGCTAAGGCACCAGCCACATACACGTGAGCTGGAGGGCTCGATTCTAGCTTGGGCCTGCCAAACAATAATGACAGCTACAATCAAAAAATAGCCAGGCGTCGTGGCGGGTGCCTGTAATCCCAGCTTGGGAGGCGGAGGCAGGAGAATTGCTTGAGCCTAAGAGTTGAAGGTTGCTGTGAGCTGTGATGCCACAGCACTCTACCCAGGGTGACAGCTTGAGGCACTGTCTCAAAAATAATAATAATAATATAAAGCACACTTAGGATAATGCCTAGCACATGGTAAGTGTTCAATCAGTAGTATCAGGAACAAATTACTGTAAAAACATGAATTAATTTTAAAAGCATTGTGCTAGATGAAAGAAGCCAAACAAAAGGCTACATATCATATAATTCCATTTGCTTGACTTTCTGGAAAAGGCAAATTATAGGAACAGTAACCTGTCAATGGTTGCCAGGGAGAGAAGAATGACTACAAAGGTCATTTGGGGGAAGACAGAGATTTTTGTCTTGATTGAGTGGTGGTTACACAGATGTAAACAATTAACCAAAACTCATAGAATTAAGATACCTAAAAAGACATATCTTAATGTAATTTATACTTCGATAAACTTGACTTTAAAAAAAATAGGTGAAGAACGCTCCCAACTCAATAGACCAGCTTGAGCAATATAGAGAGACCCTGTCTCAAAAAAAAAAAAATTTCAATTCATAAGAATTCTGTTGCTGAGAAAATCTGACATGGTTAAGCAAATCTGAAAGCTCATCTTAAACAAAGTTTGTTGTAATCATTTAGTAGTATAGAATAGTAGATATTTAAGTAGTAGACCCAAACACAAGCTGGAGTATCCAATATAATGAGGAGTCCTTACGTCTTTGGAAGGCTCTGGCCTTCCCCACCAGAAATCAAACTAATTACAACATCTCCAAGGAATCCGGGCATGGTGTTTACACCTGTAATACCAGCATTTTGGGAGGCCAAGAGGTTGTAGTGAGCTATGACTGCACCACTACACTAGCCTAGATGATAGAGCGAGAACCTTTTTTCTTTCTTTTTCTTTTTAAGAGACAGAGTCTCACTTTGTCACCCTCAATACAGTGCCGTGGCATCACAGCTCACAGCAACCTCCAGCTCCTGGGTTTAGGCAATTCCCTTGCCTCAGCCTCCCAAGTAGCTGGGATTACAGCCGCCTGCCACAACACTGGGCTATTTTTTTTGTTGTAGTTTGCCTGAGGCCGGGTTTGAACCTGCCACCCTCAGTATTTGGGGCCGGCATCCTACTCACTGAGCCACAGGCGCCCACCCAAGAGAACTGTTTTTCTAAAGAAAAAAGAAAAATCTCCTAGGGTCAGATGCGGTAGCTCATGCCTGTAATCCTACCACTCTGCGAGGCAGAGGAAGAAGGATCCCTTCATCTCAGGAGTTCAAAACCAGCCTGAGCAAGAGCAATAAGCCCAGCTCTACTAAAAACAGGAAAAAGTTCCAAGTGTTGTGGCAGGCACCTATAATCCCAGCTACTCAGCAGGCTGAGACATGAGAATCATTTAAACCCAAGAGTTTGAGATTGCTGGGAGCTAGGCTGACACGATGGCACTTTAACCTGGGCAACAGAGTCTGATGATCTAGGTAGGGTGACCACAGACGGATGGGTAGAATGGGTGGTCAGGAACATGAGTCCCTAAAATCTTTCAACTATTCTTAAACAAACTTACACTTAACCTGATTCGCATGGGTTAAACCAGGAAAGACCTTAACCTCAAAAGAGCGTTGGCCAGCCAGGCAAGTAGGCTCAATGCCTATAATCCTAGCACTGTGGGAGGCCAAAGCAGGTGGATCGCTTGAGCTCAAGAGTTCAAGACCAGCCTGAGTAAGAACAAGACCCTATCTCCTAAAAGAATAGCTAGGAGTGGGGCGGTGCCTGTGACTCAAGGAGTAGAGAGCCTGCCCCATATACCGGAGGTGGCGGGTTCAAACCCAGCCCCAGCCAAAAACTGCAAAAAAAAAAAAACAAAAAAAGCCGGGAGTTGTGGCAGACGTCTATAGTCTCAGCTACTTGGGAGGCTGAGGCAAGGAGATTGCTTGAGCCCAAGAGTTTGAGGTTGCTATAAGCTATGACGCCATAGCACTCTACCAAGGGCAACAGAGTAAGACTCTTGTCTCCAAAAAAAATACAAATAAAGTTGGCCTAAGGTGCTTCCTGTGGGTGTCCCTTTCTTGCCATTGTGCAATTATGATGATGTACAATGGCAGTTTTTCATTCTAACTTCACCAGAGAAAAACAGCTGAGCCAACTTCTTTACAATGAGATATATATGGCATATAAGACATGATAAATGTTAGCTAGAAGACAACAGAAAACCACATTGTGTAGCCTTTTTGTTATATTACAAACCAAAAGTTTTAGGTATACATAATATAGTACCATTATGTAATGAATTTCTCTACTGTCTTTTTTGTGATGCGTAAGACACACCCCTATAAAATTTCAAATCTGCAAAGGCCAGGAAAGATGAAAAAAACTATAATATTCCAATTTCTTTTCTGACTAAAGATGTACAAGTTTTAAGCCTAAAACTAGAAGAAAAATTAGTAAGAGCATTTACTATGTACCAGGCACTAAGTATTTTATCTGCATTAACTCATTTAATCCTCATGACAATCCTATAAAATAGATACTGTTACTGTAAGAGCTGCATGATGGCTCAAGGCAGTCAGAATAATTGAAAAAAGCAAGTAAAGTTTTAGCAAGACAAAGGTTTATTAACAACTTGCACAGCAACCCAGACCCCCATCCTAGTCATCACTGCAGGCCCTGAGGAAAGTGCACTCTGGTGTTTTATATGCAACTTTGAGGAATATCAGCTATTCCTCAGACACCTCCAAGGGTCTCAATAAACTCTATTCTCAGAACAACCGACCTGCAAAGTCTTGAAAACAATCTGCCTACAAGATCTTAATCAGCCTCATTCTCATAAGAGCCTGACCCAAACCAATCCCAAATAGCCTAACCATATCCATCATCTACCCTCATATATAGCTAACTGCCTAACATTACTACCTCATTTCACAACTAAGGAAAGTGAGGCACAAAGAGGTTAAGTAAACTAGTTAAAAATGGTCTGGGATTTGAACTTAGATAGCAATATAGTTTTAAAAGTCCCTATGCACTGGACTGGTATAATAATTGTTCATGTGACATTTCATAAAGAATCCAAATCATCATCTGAGTTTAGCATGTAAACACATTAATATTTACCTCTTCAAAAATGCCCCTGGAAAAATCCCCACAGCGTAATGTGCCATCATAGCTCAGTGACAATATGTGGGCTGGATTGGCAGGTGAGAAATACAGACGGCTCACTGGCCGACTATGGGGTTGAAAAACATAAACTGCATCTTCTTTAGGTTGCTGGGTCTGAAAGAGAGTTGGGGGAGGGGACAGAGACAAAAACTCATGAAAACGAATAACATTTGTTTTATTACATCACTAAAGTATTTACATGGGAATTGCATCGTCTTTTCTAAGTCTATATAATTAAACCCACTCTCCCATTCAGAATAACAGAACTAGAAACTTTATACCTATATACTCGAGTATAAGCCGACCCCCTTAATTTTACCCTAAAAACTGGGAAAACTTAGTGACTCGAGTATAAGCTGAGGTGGAAAATGCAGCAGCCACTGGTAAATTTCAAAAATAAAAACATATACCCAAAACAATTACAATAATTGAGGAATCAGTA
>CAUYPK010112807.1:0-73707 GCA_963574355.1 Loris lydekkerianus
CGGGGATGAGAAATGGCAATTTTTTTTTTTTTTTTTTTTTTTGGCTTTCATCTTACTTTTAATTTTTTTTTTTTTTTAATTTTAGTAAATCATAGCTGTGTACATTGATATGATCATGGGGCATCACACACTAGTTTCACATCTTACATGGGTATATGTGAAACTTAGTAAATGTGGAATGTAAATGTCTTAACACAATAACTGTGAAATTGCCAGGAAGACCAAGTTAACCTGTGATGTAAATATGTCAACCAGTCTGTGAAACTAGTACAACCTTTTTGGAAGGAAGTGTAGAGAAACCTCAAAACACTCAAGCTAGACCTCCCATTTGATCCTACAATCCCATTACTGGGCATCTACCCAGAAGGAAAAAAATCCTTTTATCATAAGGACACTTGTACTAGACTAGTTATTGCAGCTCAATTTACAATCGCCAAAATGTGGAAACAGCCTAAATGCCCACCAACCCAGGAATGGATTAACAAACTGTGGTAGATGTATACCATGGAATACTATTCAGCTATTAAAACAAAGGGAGACTTTACAGCCTTTGTATTAATCTGGATGGAAGTGGAACACATTATTCTTAGTAAAGCATCACAAGAATGGAGAAGCATGAATCCTATGTACTCAATTTTGATATGAGAACAATTAATGACAATTAAGGCCATGGTGGGGGTGGGGAAAGGGGAGAGCAGAGAGAGAAAGAAGGAGGGAGGGGTGGGGAAAGGAAGAGCAGAGAGAGGGAAGGAGGGATGGGGGGGACCTTGGTGTGTGCCACACCTTTTGGGGGCAAGACACGATTGCAACAGGGACTTTGCCTAACAAATTCAATCAGTATAATGTGGTTTATTGTACCCTCAATGACTCCCCAACAATAAAAAAAACAAATCTAGGAGAAAACCACATAGGTAGCATTGGATAGAAGCCAAACCCAAGACCACCTGTTCCACTCTTACATAGTATTCTCAATTAATAAAAGAAAAAAGAATTTAAACCTCAGATTATGGATAAATGGTCTCATTAGGTTTTCCAAAGCCTCACCCTTATCACTTGGATATGTTAATTAGACAGGAGGAAGACTGTTCCACAATCTTTTGACCTCGGTGCTCAAGCCCATTCCCTGAGTCTCAGGCCTACGACCTGCAAAACATCAGCTGGTATAATCAATATGCCCTGGGCTGACAGAGGGGAAGGATGGTGCTGCTGGCAATTTGAAGAAGTAACTTCTAGGAGGATAAGGCCTCCTGACCTGGGATTTCAAGAGAAGAGGAGGAGGAGACGACAGATTAGAAGGAGAATCAATTCGTATAGCTTCAGAGAGGGTACTGAAAGCATCAAATATATATCCATAAACCACAAGATTGTGAGGCTCGTAAGATATTAACAGGCTATGTTTGTGTTAGGGAGCATTATATGAAGAAAGTTCTTGATCAATTAGGGCTGGAAAACACTGTGCTAAATAAAACAAGACAGATTTTTCAATTCTGTAGATCTCTAATAAATTACACATCCTCATAAGATTCAAGAGTAAATGACACACCATTTTCCAAAATCATTTGGCCAGTGGACCATCTTACCTACAGATCATCTCTTGGAGCTGGTGACCACACACACATCCCCTTGGTCTCCCCCACCCACCACTCCCCAGCGGTGCTATGATCCCAGTTTCTGCAGATGAGGGAGAGAAACCCAAAGATTTTTGGTGACCCAGAAATAACAAGGACCTAGAAATCACAAGCCAACAAAAACCTGGGCAAATACTTAACTGTCTTCAGCGCAAAGGGTATAATTTGCCATTGGATAGGAGTTGGAACTCAAGAACGTACAAACACATACATAGATAGGTTCAAATGAGTTACTTATTTAGTTTTGAACTGGTAGTAAGAATTCATCATACAGTATTAATTTCACTGATGAGGTCTAACAGATGTAAAACTTCAAATGCTTTGAGTAGTAAATTCTCTGCATGTCTTTCAAGCAACTTGCTACAACTTCAGCAGGAAAACTCATCATGATAATTCAGCTAATTAATCACTAAACTAATTACTCTTGCACATTTTTTTTAATCTGCTTATTTTTCTCCTGTTAGAAAGAAGGGAACAAAAACAGAGTTCAGTTATATGGCTTTGTTGTATCTGTTTTAATTAGGAGGTAAGGGGACTTGGAAATCTTATGATATGATGCTGTAGTTTCTAAGCTATAGATTTTTACTACCAAATCAAAAATAAATAAGTAACTCATTTGAATGTATCTATTTACATGTTAGTAAGCTTTTGAGTTCTGACTCCTATCCGGTGGTAAATTATACCCTCTACACGTGCCAAAATTTCATATCTGGGCGTGAATCTTACCTGCATGATCCAGACTTCTTTGGATTCCGTTTTGTCTGTTTGTCTCCTTTATGAAACTCACTCTCACCTCCCCCACATAGGATCTAAAATTAAAAAAAAAAAACAGATGCAAATGCTCACTCTTAAGAATGGAGGCTTACAATGGAATGGAGAAATACAATTGCTTTCTTCTGCAGAGATTGTTTTATAATATTCATCAAAGGCTTTGGAACTCTGGTTCCCATTCTACAATGTCTAGAAGATTTATGGAACTAGAAGTTCTCTGCTCAAGTATCCTGGAAGCTCCTGTTCTGGGCCATCAGGAGAAAAGGTAAAGTAAATTCTATAGATTCCAAACAGCTAACCTCCTTTGATTGTTAAATGTTGTGCCACTATCTGGTGAGTTGCAACATAACATTCACCTATTTTTTTAACAAAAGACTGTGTCTAGAAAATTTTAAACCAAATGTCCAGGCCATGCTGTGGCTAAAAGAACATTCAGAAATGATTTGTAGACAACACTCTGATGCAAGAAAACTTCCAAAGAGATTCAGTTAAATCTAACAGGCATGTCTGTGAACAGAGTCCTTCCCACGAGCCATCCTCAAGACTGCAGGGGCTGAGGAAAGGGATGGGGACAGTGGTCCTGCAGCACCAACTATCCAGTGGAAGGAACACGCCACAGCATCACTGGAGCAGGACACAAAGCTATTTAAAAGCAACTGTTTAAGAGAGTGTGGAGCGGACCAGAGCTGGGTGGAGAAGGAAGAAGGGGTCTGCACACAGTGAGTCTGAGAAGGAGGGCAGAGCTTGGCAGACATGAAGAGCAAAGACATTCTCCTCATGTTGGCACAGACTGCCGTGCGAGGAAGGGCACTGGCTGCCCTCCTCACCGTATGATTTGTTTCTGGAACCTTATTGGTAATCCCCACTTTATGCACAAACGCCACCACATTCTGTGCCAACACACATGCTTTCTCCACAAAGGCTGACATGAAGGATTGTACTCAGCAGGTTCTAAGGGAAAATCCCCATGGCTCCTGGTAAAACATGGGGGTGGCAGATAAGATGTCAGGTGGTCGTGGCCTCCATGGGTGCTGATCCCTCTGGTACCATTTTACCCACATCATAGCCCTTAGGGGAGGGATTCCAGGAATGGGCAGAATGAGCAAAGACTATCCTGGGAACTCCTACCTGTCTGATAATGTGGAAAAGACAGAGGGGGCGAGGGAGTCCCCCCTGCTCCACAGAGGGACAGCCAGCAACTGCTCAGTGTGCTTGAGAATCTGGCTTGCGACTGAGCAAGTGAATAAAGGAAGGTGTTCTCCTCCGAGAACGCGGGACCCCGCAGTCCTGTGGCTGGACACAGAAGCCTCACTGCGCGTGATTTCGCCAGACCCTTCACTGAATGCTCTTCTCACACGAGCCCCCTCTTTCTTGAGGGAATGAAACTGAAGAACCCCACATATTCTAAAGCCCCCCAAGGGCGTTTCACAACCATGCTAGGCAAAGAGGCTTTTTGAAGGGGTGGTCCTGAGGAACCAGGCCAGGCTCTTTTGGAAGCACACCTGGGTCTCCAGAGGTTGTTCTACACTCTGGCCAGAGTGTTAGAGAACCTCAGGATGGTCAGACAGGGTTCTGCCTTCTCCCTGGTGTGGGAAAAACAGTGGGGTGGCCGAGGAGAGGGGAGCTGCAGCTCCTTGGGAAGCCTTCTGTCCCCCTCCTTTCTCTCTCCACCCTCTCTTCCCACCTCTCTCTTTCCCCCCCCCCCCCGCGCTCTCTCTCCCTCTCTCCCCCCCCTCCTTTGGTCTCTGTCTCTCAGCCTGGCCATGCAGCAGGGGTCACTGTGCACCAGCGGGAGGAACCCGGCTCAGCAGCACTCACAGGACAGGAGTCAGGCTGAACTCCCCAGTCCCTGGCTCTGCCAGCAGACAGGAGGACAAGGTGAGGATGCGCTGCTGTCCCACCAGCCCATCATTCCCCAGGTAATTACCTTCACAGAAAAGGGATAGCACAAAGAATTCAGTAGAAATCATGAGAGGACAGGGACAGAGGACAGAGGGCCCCACACCCCAGTGAGCTTCTGACCTTCGGGGTGAACTAACCACACAGAAACAAAGCTCACTGGCAGACCCCCACCCAGCCTGCAAGCTCTGAGTGCATGTCAGCCTGCCACGTCCTGATCCCCCTCTGCTCTGCTTCCTCTTGGCCCAGTCGGCTGCTTCTGGGGTGAGGATTCCTTTGTATGGAAGCCTCCACCCCCAGAGTCACTCACAGAAGAGCTGGAAGGTCCTCACAGGTCACGGTCTGCTCTGTGTGTTTGGGCCTGGATTCATGAGGGTCCCAGACTTCCAGCTCTCAGGGGCTTCTGAGGCAGGAGGGACAGAGTCCAGGGAGTGGGCCATGCTTCCACCAGACAACAATACTTGATGCTCCTTAATGTGGGTTTCCTAAGATTTCGTTTTGCTTTTACTTTTATTTATTTTGTATTTACTCTTGCTCTGTCACCCAGGCTGGGGTGCAGTGGCATGATCATAGCTCATTACAGCCTCAAACTCCTGGGCTCAAGTGATCCTCCTGTCTCAGCCTCCCAACCAGCTGGGACTACAGGTGTTTACCACCATGCCCAACTAATTATGTATGTATTTGTTCATTTGTTTTTAGAAATGGGGTCTTGCTATGTCGCCCAGACTGGTCTTGAACTACTTTTCTCAAGCAATCTTCCTCCTTCAGTCTCCCAAATTCTGGGATTACCCACATGAGCCACTGTACCCAACCAGGTCAGTTTTCTAAATCTCTCAGCAGAAAAATGTTTGGACACTCCAATAGCTCATTCGCACTGTACCCAGCTCTGTTTGTCCTCTCTCCCCTTTTAAATTCCTTGTCCACATCAGAAGATAGGTGTGATCTGCCCACCCAGCCTAGTTATGCAGGGGGCTGGGGGCAGAGAGTGCCTCTCCAAATGCTGGGATTATGGGCAGGAGCCACTGTACTCAAGACAAGATATCATTTTTTAAAAGCACTGCTCCATCCTAACAATTTCCCATGTGGATAGAAGTTTCTGGGAGGTAAATGTCCCCCAAACCCCACCCAGGGTCAGACAGCCAGTGGGGATCCCTTGTTAATCACAGAGGAGGGAGAGGGGCCCATGGGGCCGCAGAGGAGCAGACAGCCAGGCTGAAAGCTGCACAGCGGGGCTCACACCCCAGCCAAGCCACCCTCCGGCACCTCCCGCCCACTCCCTGCCACCAAGCCAGTGCTGTAGTTCTATTTGCCATTCATAGCGTCTTGGGAGGATCCTGGCAGGCTCTGCCAAAAAGCAAAAGAAACCTCCCTGCAAGCAATTACTGTAGACATGGTAAGACTTGTGGAAAAAATATAGAATAAATGAGAGAGGCTTCTGCATGACCAGGAGCTCAGCTACTGAAGCCCCAACGAGATGAGTTCTAATGGGCAGGGTAAACTATTTTCTCTCTACTGAAGCACGATTTTCAATCCATTTCCTCCTCTTGATGTGTAAAGTGGTATAAAAAGAGAAGAGGAGGAAGGCCAAGGGCAACTGGCCGGGGTGGGACTCAGGGGAGAGGGAGAGAAGGGGTGTGTGGGGGGGGGGAACAGAAGACTTTTAATGGAGGTTCATTTTGGTAAAGTACCCTGGCCTCCCCGTGGACCTAGAGAATTAAATGCTGTCACTCAGGTCTGAAAGCAGAGTCGTCCAGTTTGCAGACACCTGTCATAATTAAACTAATGGCTCTGAAAATATGCCTTGATATTAAATCTATCTTCCACTGAGGAGCAGAGCTGATTAAAACCACCATCTGACAGTTAATGATGAACCTCTTGCTTGCTGAGCTCTGCGACTGGAACCGACCAGTTGGGGCTGTCCTTGGGCCCTTCCCTTTTTCTCTCTCCATGCGATAGCAGCGCAAACCTGGTCCCTCTCCAACCTAACCTTGTTCTGCCCACACTGTGCTAATGGGAAAACAGGGATTATCAGAGGAAGGGATCCCCTTTCGAGTCAACCCCAAGTTATCACTTGGTCTTCAGGAAGCATGGGGGCCTTTACATTGTCTGAGGCAGCAGCAGCTGAGAGGGGGCCCCACACGCCCACCACCCATATCTTCTCTGGAAGGCTAAATTCCCAGCCGCATCTCTTGGAGAGCTGACCTCGGAGTCAAGAGACTGCATTATACGAGCGCTAAGCTACTTTCTCTCCAGTCAGGCTTTGGGGTGACGTTCAGCCAGCGTGGGCTACAAACAGACCTCTGGACTGATTATTGAAAACCAAAAGATGTTCACTGTTTATGCACAGAGACTCTTCCCAGACTCCTCAGAAGGGGAAGTTAGGTGACAACAGATAATTTGGGCATCAGCTTCTCCTCCACAAATGAAACCCTAAGAAATTGCCTTAAAGACCTTTGCTATATTCCACAGTCCAGAACTTTGTCCCAAAAGGAGGCTGTAGTGTTTTTTGATGATATGTCTTATTTGTTTTGGACCATTGCTCTTTCCCAGGACATTCAGTGCATTGCTGCCTCCTCTCAGCACAGGGAGAGTCTCAACAACAACTGGTTGGCCTCAGACTCAAGTTTCCAGACCGAAATCAGCAACATCAAAACATGTGGAGTGACCAGACTCTGTCCCTGCCTGCTCCTGGTGTGATACTCGAGCTCCCTTCAGAAGAGATCTGGGCTGTGTGTCTCAACCTTAGCTCTTCCACACTCCCATGAAAACCCTTGTTACCTTCCAACATCCTCTCACCTCCACGTAGGGCTTCCCTGGCTGGGACCCTGAGAGTGACCAGAGAGATGCAGAAAGGGGAGAGCTCCAGACAGCTCTGTTCAATAGCAGAGCAGCTCTGCCAAGTAACAGCTCCCGTGGAGCCAGCGGCAGACCTGGTCTAGGCAGTCACACCCACCTTGACCCCCAGATATCTGTGTTGCACACAGTCTCTGTTGACAGCTTACTTACTTATTTGAGTGACTGGCTCAGAGTGTCGTATTCTTTTCAGAGCACTCCAAAACATTATTTTTTGATTCTTATACCACCCATTGGGTGGTATTTATTAATATCACTCATATATAAAATGAGTTGTATAAATGAGTTGTATATATTTATACAACTCATTTTATATATGAGTTGTATATATTGTAAAATGAGTTGTTCTTCATTTTATAAATGAGTGAACAATAAGGTAAAGTGGTCTCTTGAAAGCCACAGGACTAGTGGGTAGAAGTGTTGGGACTAGAATGCACATCGACGGCACCATTCTCACATCACAGAAGTGCCAAATGAACCTTAGCTGGGTTCCAAGTTCTTTACTAGAATTTTATTATTTAAAAATTCCCATGGCCAGCCACTAATCTCAAAATAAAGAGGCATATTGTCCTCAATCTTTCCACTGCAGACCCCAATGCTGGAGACTTTTTCCCCCAAACTTGTTTCTATGTGAATTTGCGTGTTTTTCTCCATCTTCTTTTGGTAGAGTTTCATTGTGTTGTTACAGCCTTGTATTCTACTTATTTTCCTGCTTCATCACTGTTTTCCACTTCTATAAAAATTCATAATTGATTGAGGAGGAAGCCTGTTATTACAAATTGATCAATCAGAGAGAGGGGGGATGCTGGAAAAGGCAGCAGAGAAATGAGATATATAGAGTGAGATGCAGAGAGGGAGCAGAGATTCAGAAAGAAGGAAAATGGTGCCAAAGAGGGGGAATCAGGGAAAAGGAGAGACTAGCTGACACAAAGAAAGATCAAGACCACAGGCTTCCTCTTTGCACAATATCCAGGCACAAAAGTGCACTTGTGCACACACCACACACACACACACATACACGAGGCTGTCATGTTTTAAAATACCATTAGAAAAGTGACACCCAGTTGAAGAAGTCCTGTCCAGTGACCCACACTGACACTCCTGTCTGACCCCTCCCTCCCAAGGCTGTCCCCCCTCTCTTGAGTGACAGAGGTTCCCTCACTCTGTTCAAAGCAGGGCTCTAATTGTGCCACACAGCGATGCCACGGGTGCCCGGGCAGCCTCATGTCTCTCACTATCATTAGCTTTCTTGCCAAGCGCTGAAGCCTTCCACTGCCACAACAGTAATTACCAAGAGATTAGGCAGGCATTAAGCACTCCTTAATTTGACACATTGCAATGATCTCCATTCAGCCTTTCTGCTCGAATAACTCTCAACAAATATTTCAGAGGCTACCAAAATAAACAGAAGCACTGTGTTTGCACAGCTGAGGCCTCCTTCCTGCTTCTCTAAATGCCATCAATTTCAGGTAGGAGGCAGGGTGGGGGGCAGCAAGGGGATGGGTGGGTAGGGCATGATGGGGAGGGTCAGAGGAGAGATGGTTCTAAGTTAGCTGGGAAACCCGAGTCCATACAGCGGGAAGCCATCAGTAAAACACTAACATATGCCCTGCTACAGCTGATGGCGATTTAATAGGGCCCATTTTTTAAGCAAGTTGCTACATAAGAGCCTAGTAAAAAGACATCAGTATTCATATAAAAACCACCACATTAGGAAAAAATAATAATTACAGCGAAGGAAGTTATGTTGTTGTTGCTGGATTATTTCAGTAGGTTATTAGTTTGGACATTATTCATTAAGTAATGCAATGGGAAAACCACTGTTAATATAGCAATAAATCCCAAAGGGACCCATCACATGGAAGATAAAATTATTTTGTAACTACACTACACTAGAAGTTCAATATTTCCTTTCACATGTTTTTTTTTTGTTGTTGTTGTTGTTTCCCCACTTGCACCCAACATTCATGTACACACCTTCCTCCCTCAACCAGCCTAAATTGGAGCTGGCTAGGAAGTCAGGAAGAGCACAACATCTGAGAGCTCTCTACACTCCTCTTAGGCAAGACACGAGAGAGATCAAGTGGATGTCTGTGAAAAGCAGAGATGAACTTTCAGAAAAGTGAGCAAAGCTCAGAAGGGCCAGAAATTGAGTCATGGATATAAATGTTTGTGGGAGGGAAGTGGACTAATGAAGAGTGTTACTAGATGAGAAAATTAGTCTAAGAACCAAGTATTAAAATAGTTAGTATTCTTCCATCAGAGAAAGATGAGAAAGTCTATTCTAGAATCAGATACCAGGATCAAAGTATAGTAGAACCTCCATAGTTGACCACCTCCCTACAATGATCACCTCTTTAAGTTGACCTAATTGTCATACACTGGACATGCACCACAGATACATATCAGTACAGTAGGCCTAGGTCCTTATGTTGACCACCTCCATTGGCTGACCAGTTTGTTAGAGTCTCTTGGATGGTCAACTTATAGATGGTCTGCTATTTATTTTTAATTGGGCATTTCTCACCCCTGAAAGACAAATCTACTATCCACGTAGTTCTCGTAAGCACCAGTCATCTTCCCAACATGGTCAGGGGATCTCTGGGAAGCACCTGTGTCCAGGGAGCCACCATGGTCAGATGTTCTTGCCTTCAGTGCCAGTAGTTTTGCTGGTATAGGAGAACTGTGACTCAGGTGGCCCGAGGCCTTTCTTCCCTCCTTGGTAGATACCAGCATTAAACTTTTTTACAGATATAGAGGGAAAATAGTGGAACAGATAGAGCAAGAGGATCATCTCAGCTCTCATATGTCTCTTCACCAGCACTCTCTCCACCAGGGATAATGGTTCTCGGACACTCAAATACTGCTAAAGTATGAAGAGTAATATCTTGCCGGGTGTGGTGTCTCATGCCTGTTAACCCAGCACTTAGGAGCCCAAGGTGAGTGGATTACCTGAGCTCAGAGATTCAAGACCAACCATGGGCCAAATTTGGCTCATAGTCTGCTTCCTACAATTAAGTTTTATTGCAACTCAGACACACACTTTAGTTTACATATTGTTTGCAGCTTACTTTATATAGTAACAACAGATCTTAGCACTCAAAGTAGGGATCACATGACCCTCAAACACTAAGATATTTATTTACTATTTGGGCCTTTACAGAAAAAACTTGCTGATAGATGGATGAATTAATAAGTAAATGAATGAAAGGATGAAGAAATTCTAGATTGAGATGGATCAAAACTGTGGGAATGATGTTACTCAACAGTGCTGTATGTGCATCAAGAAGTTTCTAAAGGCAGGTTATATCAGGTTCTGTTCTCAGTTCTGTCATTTTCAGTACTTTTTTCAATGACTTAGACCAAGACATAGATGGAAAACTTATCAGATTTTCAAATGACAGGAAGACAACAAGGAGTAAGTATACTAGATGACAGATCCAATATTCAAAATATCCTTGACAGGCTGGAACAGGAGACTAAGTCTACTCAAATGAAAGATAAAGGGGAAGACATAAAGTCATATAACTGGGTCCAAAATAACAATCTCTCAAATATATAACTGGGTGATGGTAGAAGGAAGAAAAACAAGCCCAAACATCAGCAGACATGAAATGACTTCTGGGCTTGACAGACATATTACCTCAGGGGTAGATAAGACTGCCCCCGAAATCAAGTCTATTCTTAAGCTAAGATATTTGTGACACAGAATAGTAAGATAAACATTACCTGTGTACTCCTAGGCAGTATCTACCTTGTGTATTTAGGTCAAAATGGAAGTAACTATTCCTTCTCCCAACATTATAAATGATAAAGTTGTTAAAAATAGCTGAGTGTTCACCCAAGCACAGTGACATGTTTAGTTTTTTTATATTTTAACTTCATAATGGATTGAGGGCTACTACTGTCCTCATTTCATAGCTGAGGAAATTAAAAGAAGGAAGGTCACATAGCCAGCATGTGGTGAGATTGGGTATCAGATCTAGACAATTCCAGAGCCCTCCCTCTCACCCCAGTCACTGCCGCTTCTACTCTGAGGCTTCATTTTGAGGTAGTCATTGAAAAACCAGAGTGTTTCCAAAGATGAGTTCTCAATGTGGTAAAGGAAAAGTTGAGAAATGTTCATATGCAAAAAAAGACTAAAAGGTTGAAAGAGGTGAGATATAGCAAGGAGAAGGCTTGGATTGACCTTCAGTGAGATAAAAAAGCACCTGCTTGGTTTAACTGCAGGCCCCTCTCTCCAAGCCAGAACCGTACCTGCTTGTGTCCCACACACACTAGAGGGACAGGTCAGTGTAGCAGACCAGCCTCTGTCTTCCTAAAACCACATGTCAGTCTTGAAACATGATCTCATAAGCCTTTATTTTACTCCCCTCAGTCAGAGTGGTTGTGAAATAGTAATGGAAGCCCTTCTACACCAAGCCCTTCAGAGACCCAGGTGCCTTCCATATTGAAGCTCCATTTTTCTATTCAGAACCCATATTTCCAGGGCTCTGGACCCTTCTGCAATTAATGCAGAAAAAGCAGAATTGGTTCACACTGTAGGTTTCAAGAGGCCTGAAGGTGACTCATCACTTCTGCTTATGTTCCCTCTGCAGGTTCATAACCACTAGGGAGGCTGGAACAATGAGCAAGCTGCATGGCCCTAAAGAAGAGGACAGTATGGATGGTGTGGAGCACTTGGCATTTCTCCTCCAATTATAGTTCCAGAGTATTGACTGGCCACAATGGAAGGGCCATGCTAGTACCTAATAATTGACACATACTGTGTGTGAGGCATTTTGCTGGGACCTCCAGAGGTAAAATGACCAATGAGTTACAGTTGTCATTTTTGGTAAACTAAGCAAAGATAGACAAAAATAATTAATTACAACATTCAACAAGGAGCACAAAAGGCAGAATTTCTTCTCATGAGAGGAATCAGAGAACATCTCGGGTGTAGAATTTTCAGTGAGTGGCTGCAATCCAACAGGCAAAAAAGCGAAGAGAAGGGCTTGTCAAGGAGAGAAAACAGTAGAACAAAAGGCACAGAGGCATGGGAGTGCTTGGCGTATGTGTAGAGCCAAGTAACTGGCTTAATGTGACTTAATTGCAGAGCACGTGTGAGATATGTTGCGGGACACAGGCTAGACCATGCTACATCTTGAATACCATGGTGGGGAACTTAGATTTTACTCTGAATCCAGTGGAAGATGGAGAAAGGAGACAAAATCCAACTCTGCCATGGTATGAAGGTCAGTTGAAAGGGCAGCAAGACTTTTTTTTTGTTTGTTTTGTTTTTTTGCGGTTTTTGGCTGGGGCCAGGTTTGAACCTGCCACCTCCAGCATATGGGGCCAGCGCCCTACTCCTTGAGCCACAGGCACCACCCAAGCAAGACTCTTTAGTTAGGTGTTGGAATAGTTCTGGTGACCAAAAGCAGTGGTCTAGCCTGGGACAATGAACACTGAGCATCAGTCTTTGCCTTAGTCTATAGCCCTTTCACAGCTTTCAGAAATGTAACCAAATCATTTGCAGTCAGTGGCATTTTTCACTTACCCCTGATTTAAAAGGCAATACCCCAGTATAGGCATACTTTCAGAACAAGTACTTAAACTAGGCTGGCTAACATTAAACATGGTGTCACCATAACCCATTCACAGTCAGTGTCTACTAGGCCCTCACCTGGGAATAATTTAACCTAAAAATCTGCTTCTCTGCCACTTTTGTTCATTATTTCTGGTCCCACTCACTGCCTTTCCTTTGTTCCAGTGGGGCTTATAAAAGTCACTTCCATTCTGTGTCCAAGTATAGTAGCGTTGGCAACTCTTTTTGGATAGCCAGAAGTCTCCATGGTCCTCTTCCTACTTGAGATACAGCTCTCTGGGTCTTTTCTACTGTCCCCAGACCTCAATGGCACAAGTGTTTAGAAAAGAGGATTACACTGAGTTTCCAGCCAATCAGCTGGACTCTGGCCCTGATTCTATATAATGAAATCCACACAGTGGCGCTACCAGGCATGGAGTCCTCCCTTCTGTCTCCCTGCAGACCTTCCAAACCAATTCTTATCCCATCCCTGACACAAGAGTCTTCCCTCAATTACCAAGATTTGGCAGAGACCTTAAAAAAAATTTTTTTTTTTTTTTAATAGCCAGGTATGGCAGAGCAGACCTATAGCCCTAGCTATTTAGAAGGATTAGGTGAGAGGATTGCTTGAGCCTAAAGGTTCAAGGCCACAGTGAGCTATGATAATGCCACTGCACTCCAGCCTGGGTGATAGAGTCTTTAAAAAAGGGAAAGAAACCTTAGAAAACTGTGCTCCAAGGGCAGGCCAAGGAAAAAAATAACTACTTTTTGAGAACCAGAGTGGTCACAATCTGGAAGAAGTATATGGCTCTTCAGAAATGAATTATGTTGTTCTGGGAGATAATAAGGAAAGAGAAATCAGTCCAGACCCACCATATGGCAGAAGAGGGCAGGACAGCACTGCAGAAAGGAGCACCCAGATCCCACACTGTGTCCTCAAGCAAATTACTGGAATTCTGAAAGCTTTTGTCTCCCCTTGGTAAAATGGGGTGGGGAGGATCGTAAAGTGTTACCTAAGGGGTTGTTAACAGGAGAAGGGAAGGAATGCTAATGCCATGTCTTTAGGACACACAGAGACGCCACCTGGGAACCAGAGAAGCTGTAGGTGGACAACTTTCAGCCCCAGAGAAGGGAGGCCTTTCCAATTACTGCAGCTACCAAACAAGGACATGGGTATTTCTTGAGGCACTGCGTTCCATGTCGCTGAAGGAACCTGGAAGCATAGGGTTTTCTTTGAAACAAAGAATGAGGCACATGCAGGGGGTGTTGGTGTAGCAATTCATGCATCGAATAGAAAATTGGAGCAGATGAATCCTGAAATCCCTCCCTGCCTGCAGGTGCTGTGATTCCTGATTTGCCCAGGCTCAGGAAGAGCACAGGAGCCCAAATCCTCTAAAACAGAAAAACTGTCACCCACTGGACCCTGGGAACTGAGACCCAGCTAACCAAGGGCCAAAATGACATTGGTGAAGGCTTCCCAATTGTTCAATTCTGTGTCTACCCTTTGTTTACATTCAACTCCATCTTTTCATGGAGGTTGAGAGGGAGAGCAAATCACTCAGGGTTTCTTTTGCCAGCCTCTGTAAGTGGAAGAGTCTTGATATAAGCAAGCCCTGGGGACTGCCAGAAAAGCCTCTGCCCTTAAATAGTAATGAGATCTATCGGTCTCCTTAACAAGCATCTTCCCTGAGTGCTAAGTAAACCATCTCCATTTACAGTGTCAATATCCACGCGGGCCTTCCCTGCCTCTCAAGCAGCCTGAACAGATTGCAATTGGCTGGCATTGCTGATTCCTGTGCTCAGTAAGAGCTGTCAATGAGTATGCCAATAAGATACCGAGGCTATTGATCAGTGTAGGCATTTAGGGGTCACTGGTCGATGGGAACTCTTGCCAAGAAATGTAGAAAATGATAGCTTTCAGATAAAGGCAGCAAAGTGAGGTTCCCGGAGGAGAAATAATATAGCTCAATTTCCCCTGTCCTGCTGCTTGTCAATTTCCCTTGGTTTTCTTGATGGGGGGAGGAACCGGCCAGAACAGACTGGGAGGGAGAGAGCCAGGAAACCAAGGGCACAACTCCAGTGTTTGACTGAAAACATCTCGGAGAATAAAAAATTCAACAGCTGCAATCAGACCACGCGGCATCCCCCGACCACTGTCTGAGTTGAAAGAACCAAAAAAAAAGGACCCAAAGGGGTGATATTTCTGCAAGAGGCAGGTTCAGAGGATGATGGGAAGGACAAGGATGAACCATCTCCAGGAATGGGTTTGGATGGAGTTGTGAAAAAACCAGCCAGAGAGCAGTTTGCTGGCTTCGCCTTATAAGTTCTCCACGGAAGTGGCCAATTCTGCTCCCACCAGTTGTTTGCTGTCTGGGCTGGGGGACCAGCCCCCAAAGGCAGGTCCCCTCTGAAGCAATCTGACTTACAATCACAAAAGCATAATGTGTGTTATGGCTGGATTGTGCACCCACCCCAAACTTTTAAAGAGGTAAATTGAAATGAGGTCATCAAGGAGGGCCCTGATACAATCTGACCAGTATTCTCTAAAAACAAGAAATTTGGATACATAAGGAGACACAGGGGATGTCTGAACAGGAGAAACAGATTGTGTGGGAAGACAGCAAGAAGGAGAGCACAGCAAGCCAAGGAGAGGGGCCTCAGAAGAAATCAAACGTATGACACCTTGATCTTAGGGATGTCTACCCTCCTGTGGGAAAATGAGCTTCTGCTGGGTAATCCACCTGCCTATGGTATTTTGCTATGGCAGCCCCGGCAAACTGATAACTGTATTAAAGTGATGGTCTAAGAGTGACCAAGAGGCTTAATATCACCTTCACCCATCTGTGCTCCAGAACTTTTAGTATTTTCATGTTGTAAAATGATCATTCATTTTATCAGCTTTAAACTGTGTGCTGGCAATTCAAATTTAAGTTACTCCATTTTACAGATAATTGATTTGCATGGAAATATCCAGTGTTGGTAAGCACAAAACTTTTGCAATGTTGTTTAGTTTAGTTAGTCCTAGGTTCAACAGATAATTCCAGACACAGAATATTCTTCTTTCAAGTCACTGGTCAACAAAATGACAAAAGGTAGTTTAAAGGTCAAGTCATCTATGATCAAAGCCAGAATATGCCCTCATGCCGAGGGTACTGACATGCTGCATGGGGGTGTCTGTTTATGCCTCCTCTTTCCTTTCTGAATGGCGCCCTTTGGTAACCTCATATACCACCTCGTGGGGAATTGTTTCATTCCCTTAATTCAAAGCCACGTCTCAGCTTGCCTCTGAGACAGTGAAATTTATCTCAAGTCCTGCCAGTCAGACCTTGTACTTTAATTAAACACTCAAAGTTGCTTAAAGCGATAATTCAGCAACTATGTCTGAAACTTTAAGAGACGTTGCGGGCACAAGATGGCGATGCATCTCAATGAGGTTGAGCATCCTCACATTTCACCCACTTCTTCATTCCTGTCCAAGTTCATTTAGTCATTGTTTCCAAAGATATTTATCACCAGGTGAGAGAGGATGGGAGCTTACAGGTAGGGTAGAGGATGGTCCAGGTAAATACATACATTTCATTCTGCTTGATTCCGACTAATGACACTCAGAGGGCAGCAAGGAAAAAAAGCAAATAAATTCAGCAAATCCATGAAGAGAACAGGTGAAGAGGTCAACCTGACAAGAAATATCAATGAAACTTCAGAAGCAGGGCAGTAAACAGGTAAATGACATGGAATCACAGACAAGAGGAAGCTCCAGCAGCAAGGGGGAAGCCAGGGAGCTGAGCAACTTCCCACCCCTGACAGACTCAGAAATTGGAGGCAGGGAAGGCTGCAGAGCCAGGCAAAACATGCAAGCATTGGTAAAAAAGTGTTTAAAAGAACAGGCTTACAAGTGCCCTCGCCTACCCATAAAACCCGGCGGCCCCCTTTTGCTACCAAGTGAGTCTGAAGGGTTACCTATGGCAGAGGTTCACAAAGTGTGGCCCTGAAACCAGCAACATTAACATCACCAGGGAATGTACTAGAAATGCAAATCCTCAGGCCTCAAACCCCAGCCCTACTGAATCAGAAACTCTGGGACGAGGCTCAGCAGTCTGTATTTCAACAAACCTTCTAGGTAAGTAGTACCCATCCTTTTTGCCACCAGGGGCTGGTTCAAAGAAGGCATTTTTTTCCCCCACAACCAGGACAGGACCTGAGCCATGAAGGGCAGCTGTAAATACAGAAGAAGCATCACTCACTCGTCCACCACCCACCCCCGCCAAGGTCCAGTTCCAGTCCACCTCCAGGGCATTTGGGACCACAGCTATAGATGATTCTAATGCCAGCCAAAGTCTGAAAATCGCTCCATGTAGAGATTGAACCAGGAAGGGACCAACATTAAGGACAAGAGTCACAGTGAAACTTGATGAGCCAGTTATTTAAGAGAGGAGCTTAGGGGAAACTGACACCAGGTCATGGAGCTAGCAGGTGCTCATCACCAGGTCACGGAGCCAGGAGGTGCTCATCACCAGGTCACGGAGCCAGCAGGTGCTCATCACCAGGTCACGGAGCCTGCAGGTGCTCATCACCAGGTCAGGGAGCCAGCAGGTGCTCATCACCAGGTCACGGAGCCAGCAGGTGATCATCACCAGGTCACGGAGCCAGCAGGTGCTCATCACCAGGTCAGGGAGCCAGCAGGTGCTCATCACTAGTTCACGGAGCCCGCAGGTGCTCATCACCAGGTCATGGAGCCAGGAGGTGCTCATCACCAGGTCACGGAGCCAGCAGGTGCTCATCACCAGGTCATGGAGCCAGCAGGTGCTCATCACCAGGTTACGGGGCATGCAGGTGCTCATTACCAGGTCACGGTGCTCATCACCAGGTCACGGAGCCAGGAGGTGCTCATCACCAGGTCACAGACCCAGCAGGTGCTCATCACCAGGTCACGGAGCCCACAGGTGCTCATCACCAGGTCACGGGGCATGCAGGTGCTCATCACCAGGTCACGGGGCATGCAGGTACTCATCATCAGGTCACGGGGCATGCAGGTGCTCATCATCAGGTCACAGAGCCCACAGGTGCTCATCACCAGGTCACAGCACGCAGGTGCTCATCACCAGGTCACAGAGCCAGCAGGTGCTCATCACCAGGTCACGGAGCCCACAGGTGCTCATCACCAGGTCACGGAGCCAGCAGGTGCTCATCACCAGGTCACGGAGCCAGCAGGTGCTCATCACCAGGTCACGGAACCCACAGGTGCTCATCACCAGGTCACGGAGCCCACAGGTGCTCATCACCAGGTCACGGAGCCAGCAGGTGCTAATCACCAGGTCATGGAGCCAGGAGGTGCTCATCACCAGTTCACGGAGCCAGCAGGTGCTCATCACCAGGTCATGCAGCATGCAGGTGCTCATCACCAGGCCACAGAGCACGCAGGTGCTCATCACCAGGTCACGCAGCACGCAGGTGCTCATCACCAGGTCACAGAGCCCGCAGGTGCTCATCACCAGGTCACAGGGCATGCAGGTGCTCATCACCAGGTCACCGAGCCCACAGGTGCTCATCTTCTCAGCTTCCAGATGCCGAAAGCTGCTGTGCTGTCTATGATCATGGTTTCTTCTCATGTGGTTTCAAGGTCTCTCTTGAGAGTAGCCATAGCAAAAGATGGCCACTGTCTAAGAGAACTCCAATAAAGAAAAAAGTTGGGGGGGGGGGGTCCAGGAGAAACACATTGAGGAGGTAAAACCAGAATGTACGAAACAAATGGAATATTTTACCCACGAGTTCCAGAGGGGTCAGGGGTGTTGAAGGGAGCCCACAGGAAGTCCAGGGGCGGCAGGGAGCGTGACCAGCAAGCAGACGAGGGAACCTGTGGGACTCTGCTTTTATGAAGCCTCCTGGGCAGTATCCTTCAGGCTTTCCCAAGGGGGTTGTGCATCAGCTCATTTACAGAAAACACTGGAGAAGAGAGAAACTTATTTACATGGCTCTGGTGTTGGCCACTGGGTTTTATTGTGGCCAGCAGATGTGGCATGTGTCAGGTTTGGGGTCAGTGAGATGAAGAACGAGGGGTCTGTGTCGCAAACTACCACACAGGGAGAGAAAGTTTCAACTAGGCCAAAGGTAACAGGGCAGGACTGGGTTTCAAATAACTTACATCAGCCTGAAAATGGATGCGCAGGCAGTAACTATATTAAACAAATTGATGACAGCCGTCTTGCTGCCATACCCTCTGCAGGGTATTTAAGGGTTCCCCTTAGGGAAACCAGGGGTGGGGAGGGGGTGGGCTAAGAGAAAATAGATGCAGTTAGTGATACTGCAGGTGGGAGGGGACCCCCAGTGAAAGTGTTGGGTCTGAGCCAATCAGCCTACAGGTAAACACACCAGCCAGTAAGCCCCCTTCAGGTAGACAGAACTGCCCCAAAGCCCCACCTTAGTGATGAACGATCCTACATGATAACCCAAGGAGCAGGGAAAGGCTCAAATGTGAATGAGCAAGACCTCAAACAAAAACAAGCAAATAAAACCAGCGAGAAACTCGCAGTAAACGGATCATTGTGAGGAAGACAGGAAAACTTTAGAAAGAAAATTAAAACTAGAATTAATCATTTCAAGAGGGTAAGAGAAGATACTGCATTTGTGAAACAGTAAGGGAAAATTATTGTAAAATGGAAACACTGAAGTAAGTTTCCAGTTCTCACTGAGGCAGCAAACCAGCCCAGGCTGTGGGTGCCTCTCTTCAAAATCAACCTGGAGAAAAGAGAAATCCAGTTGGTTCTCAGTATTTCACATGCATCAAAATCACAAGGAAGGCTTTTAATTTACTTTATTTTTATTTATTTATTGAGGCACAGTCTTACTTTTTTTTTTGGCAGTTTTGGCCGGGGCCGGGCTCAAACCTGCCACCCCCAGTATATGGGGCCAGCACCCTACTCCTTGAGTCACAGGCACCGCCCAGCCGAGTCTCACTCTTTCACCTCCAGCTAGTGCATCATCATACCTCAATGCAACCTCAAACTTCTGCGCTCAAGTGATTCTCCTGCCTCAGCCTCCTAAGTAGCCAGGACTACAGGGGTGCACCACCATACCCTGGTAATTTTTTTAATTTTTGTAGAGATGGGGTCTTGCTCTTACTCAGGCTGGCCTCAAGAAATCCTCCCACCTTGGCCTTCCAGAGTGCTTCTCAGAATGTCAAGTATAATTGAGGTTATGGAGCAATTAGAACTCACAACTACGTATCTACTGCTGGTAGGATATAAAACTGTTTCTACTGCTGGGGGAAATACTTCGGCATTAAGCATGCTGAACTAAAGTTAAATAGGCACATAATCTCCATCCTAGCATTTTTCCAAGTAAGCATATACCTTAGGAAAAGTCTCAAACATATGTACCAGGAGATATGCAAAAGAATATTTATGGCAGCGTTATCTCTCATAGGAAAAACCTGGGTGAAAACTAAATGTTCATCATCAGTGCAATGAATAAATTGTGGTATACTCATACAATGGAATATACAGCAATGGAAAGAAATACACATTTAATTATTAACATATATAGATCTGACAACATACTACTCTAAATAAATACATATTTTAAAGAAATTATAGCATTATTCCATTTAAGTCAAGGTCAAAAAGTATATGCTTCTGAGTAGTTGGTGATGTTTTATTTTGTGATCTTGGTGGTGGGTATCTGGGTGGACTTTTTTGTAGTCAAACTGTGTACGTTTTTCATAAAATTATACCTACGTATTCTGTACTTTATAATAAAAAATAAAAATGACGAAGATAAATTTTCTAAAATTAAAGATGAAAGGCATTGAATGGAAAGCAGGAATGGAGATGGGAGAATGAAGCTGAGCAAATGGAAAATCTGAAATAAAACGTGATAAATCCTAATGTAATAGCCATTACTGGAAATAGAATAGGTTAAACTCATCAATCAAAAGATAAAAAGTTTCAGAATGGGTTTGTTTTAAAAGAGATCCAGCAATACAGTGTCTATTAGAAACATACTTAGAACAAAAAGAACAGAAAGGTTAAAAATGTGAAAATTGGAAAAATAAAATATCTCAAAAACATAAGCCAAAATAAAGCTGGGTTAGCACTGTTGATAAAACACAAAATAGAATTTAAGACTAAAACAGAAAGTCCTGATGGATTAAAAAGAGAAGATCTCACATGACAAGGATTTTGAACGTAAACTTATCTGACAATGTAGTCTCAAAATACTAAACGCAACAACTGACATCAACTAGATGGAGAAGGAGATTAATCAACAATTTTACTTACAGATGTCAGGAGGCCCTTCCTAGAAACAAACTGATTTAGGAGACTAAGATATGGATGGAAATATAGAACAGTTCAAAAACCAAAATTGTAAGTTTTAGTGCTTACCGAGTTCTGTACCAAATGAATAGAAAAGTGTGTTAATTTGACTGCACACAGAACATTCATAACACTAAATTGTATATTGGGCCATATAAAATTCCTAATAAGTTCAATAAAATGTCAGTATGACCCCAGCTAAGTTCTGAAACCATATGCAAAAAAATTTAATATAAATTTAAAAAAAAATTGGAAGCTAAATAGAATATAAATAAATAATAATTGAGTTAAAACTGATATGAATAATAAAATAAGAAATATTTAAAGGTAAATAATAAAACATCTCAAAACATACAGTACAAAAAATAGTATTTAGAAGAAATTTATAAATTTAAAGAAATTAGGGAACAAGAAAGATTTTTTTTTTTAAGAGACAGAGTCTCACTTTGTTGCCCCTGGTAGAGTGCTATGGCATCACAGCTCACAGCAACCTCCAGCTCTTGGGCTGAGGTGATTCTCTTGCCTCAGCCTCCCAAGTAGCTGGGACTATAGGCGCCCGCCACAACGCCCAGCTATTTTTTTTTGAAGTTTGGCCTGGGCTGGCTTTGAACCCGCCACCCTCAGTATATGGGGCCAGCGCCCTACCCACTGCGTCACAAGTGATGCCCAAAAAGAAAGATTTTTTAAAAAGACAAGAACTCAATATAAATTAGAAATAAGAAACACATTAAATTCAAAGAAACAAGAAGGAAAATAATAAAAATAAGTGTATTTGTTATGGTCCAGCCAGGGTAAACAAAACCCCAGTCATTTGAACAAGAAATGTTGTATATAAATGTTAGCTTATTTGCAAAGAATTGTCTACTATAGTGGGGATAAAAAGAAAACAGTAAAGAATCTCGATGGTTTAAGGCAGAATATGGAAGGAAGCCATAAAAATAGAAGGGGATTCCTTTTTAAGGCTGGGATGCAGACCTCCTGGCTGAGGGCACAGGAGTAGTATATTGGAAGAGAGTTCTCCGGGTGTCCCTGGACCAGAGCTCATCCAATCTGGCAGGCGACGCCCACAGGCACAGAACCACACACTGGCAAATAGGAAATTCCCCAGGAGAAAGCAAAAAAGTCAAGACTGGCCAGCAAAACTTGCAGAAATG
This sequence comes from Loris lydekkerianus, assembly GCA_963574355.1. Classification (NCBI taxonomy): domain Eukaryota; kingdom Metazoa; phylum Chordata; class Mammalia; order Primates; family Lorisidae; genus Loris; species Loris lydekkerianus. Next base: position 22,181 of record CAUYPK010112807.1, read on the forward strand.
CTGCCCGTGTAAGTGCTGCTGACCAGCTCCTCGTCTGCACATGTAAGTGCTGCTGACCAGCTCCTGGTCTGCCTGTGTAAGTGCTGCTGACCAGCTCCTGGTCTGCCTATGTAAGTGCTGCTGACCAGCTAGACTGCACGTGTAAAGGCGTCCGGAATCCTTGCTGCTACCTGCTCATCCAGTCAGCACAATGCCGTCCATGGACAGCGTGGTGCAATGTCAAGGTAATTGAGACCTCTGAGGACAGTGTGCGGTCGAGGGCAGGAGAATGTGCATTGCAACACTGTGAAGATACACCATTGCTACTGTTCAGTGAACGCAAATTGCTAATGGTGTTCCCTTCAAATTGACAGAGAGGGGGGAAAAAGCGTTAGCCACATCGATAACTGCACACCAAATGCCAGGAGTTGTGAGAGAAGCATACACAGCTGCATTTGGACTGCCACCTGATTCAGTTTATGACAGTCCACAGTTATCTCCCAAATCCATCCAGCTTCTGCATGGGCCAAACAGGTGAATTAAATAAGAATGCGATAGTTACCGCCATTCCTGCTTATTTAAGTACTTAGATGATGGCATAAATCTCTGAAATCTCCCCCCCACATACAATATTGCCTCTGATTTATTAACTGGGTATGGAGGAGGAGTTTCAAGAGATTTTATTTAGCCCTTCCAAGCAGGATGGCCCTCATTCTATGGGTTCAAGAGCCAAAGTGAGGATACTTCAGTTTCCAAGTACAGTCAGGCCTCTGTGTCTGTGAGTTCCACATCCATGGATTCAACCAACCTCAGACTGAAAATTGCTGGAAAAGATATATTGTACTGAATACATACAGTCATTATTCCTTAAACAATACGGTTAACAACTATTTAATAGCATTTGCATTGTATTAGGTATTAGAAATAATCTAGAGACGATTTAAAGCATATAAGAGGATGCATGTGAGTTATAAGCAAATGCTACACCATTTTATATAAAGGACTTGAGCATCCATGGATTTCAGTATCCACAGGGGATCCTGAAACCCATCCCTTATAGATACCAAGGGACAATTTTATTTATATTACAGCTATACATTCAAGATCTGGGGAAATAACCTGCTGGGTGGGTCTGTGGAGAAACTAGACCCACTGTGAATCAAATTTTAGCAAAGGCTCCATCTGTTACCTGGTGTGTCAGAGTGACATTTGGGGTTCCTAAGAATTAGTGTCAATTCATAGCCAGTGTCCAGTAGTCTCCAAAGGTTTTCTGTATTTTTTTCCCAAATGCACACTCCAGCCAAAAGTCCTAGATCCCTTTAGATTAGGTTTGGAAGAAGATGTATTTATCCCTATGTGAACAGAAATAAAATCTTAAGCCCCCTCCTCCCAGCAACTGACTGACTAGATTTCCTCTTGGCCAAGGGGATCCCCTAAAACTGAGTTGCTAGCCATGAGAAAGGAGGTCAAACATGCCTTATCATGTCTCCCACATTCATTAGAGATGTCTGCTGTGACTCACTAACCAGACTAAGGCTAGGCAAGACCTACCTGCAGGTTCTTAATATACACTACAAACGGTGTGAGTCTGGCACAGGTCCTGCAGTTTGTCTCTGATTAACAGATCCTTATCTTAACTCCTCATTCCTTTTCGCTGACTCCTAGTCTGTTAGAGCCTAACTCTTCCAGCCAATTGTCAACTGAACAATCTTTTAGCTCACCTATAACCTGTGGGCCTCCGCTTTGAGATGTCCCCCCCTTTGGGGCCAAACCAACATACGCCTTCCATATATTGACATTACCTTCCACATACAACGTTACCTGTAATTCCTATCTCCCTGAAATCCATAAAGCTAAACTCTAACCCCACCACCGCGAGTCCACAGACGCAAGGCTTCTTGGGTGTGTCTCTGGGTCATGGCCCACAAATTTGGCTTAGAATAAACCTCTTTAAATTATTTTACAGAGTATGGCTTCTTTTCCATTGATAGCTACTTGTAGAAAGGCTTGGACTTAGGTCTGGAAACTGGTGACTAAAGATAGATTTATGGCCAAATATTTCTGTCAGACCGATCAAGAAATACTCCAATAGGCTGCCCATCTATTTCATTCTGAGGAACACTGACCAATTAGATATCATCAAATAATTCAGATATGAAATTCAGACCTGAGGATGTGAATCCAATGCATTCAATTGGTGTTTTTCAATTTTTTTTCTTTCACAGCACACTGGAACCTATAGTTAAACTTTCATGGCACGCTTAAATTATGTTGATCAAAAAAAGAGTCAAAAAAAAAAAAAAACAAAGAATATACTTCCTGTGCTTTGAACTTCTTTTGAAAATAATTTAATTAATGACCTTTACAAATTTTCACGGTGCACCAGTTGGAAATCACTGCACTAGATGGTGAAGAAGCTTGCAGGGGCATCCTGAACCAGAGGTGGTTCCAGTTACTGGGCTGTGGAGGACAGAACTGGCAAGCAGGAAAACCCACGCCGAAGTGTCAGTGGCCTACCTTGGTAGTCAAGAATCTGCCCACTGGAACTTTGCTGACAGTTTCCCAGAGGTGTTTCATGGCTGTTGCTGCTGGTCTCGTCAACTGGAAAGAAGCCACAATGCTCACAGTAATGGACTTGCACAAGTGCCATCAAAACTTACTGGGAATGAGCTCCACAGAGTGTCCTGCACAACAGCTGAGCATCTCCAAACCCAGCAGGAAGAAACACACTGGACGCAGGAAGAGCAGCCCCTTCTTCCCAGAGCGTCCCTTTATCTGCTGCCCCGCTCCCCTGCACTAGCAAAGATTGCCACTGTGTCAGCTTGCAAGGAAGAAATGGTCTGGTGCCCCAGGAAGGCAACCAAAGGTGGGTTGGAGCTGAGAGGCAAGAAGGTTGAACTGCCACATAAGGAAAGTAATAAACACAACAGAGAATTTAACAAACCACAAGATGACTGTTTGAAAAGATCCAAACATATGGAAGTCTTAGACAAAATTAAGAAAAGGAGAGGGGGAAGAAACAAAAAGGATTACTCTAAGAACAATAAAGAGATTTTATACCTTTACAATATAATTGCAGAAATTTTAAAAGTTAACAGAAGTACCTGGTATTAAAAGAAAACTTCCCAAACAAAAAATACAGAAAACTGCCTGAGGGAACACTAGCCTTTGGTGGGCTCCCAGAGCCCACCTCTGCCACCTCCTTCCTGGGCCTGGTCAGCCTGCGTCTGGTAGCTTGGCCACACACCTGCAGGCCAGCACTCGGCCGGACCACACCTCAGACTCATTCTGTGACACGCCTTTGCTTTCCTGTTCTGTTGGAGTCCCAGTTTCCCGGGACCACATTTTCTTCTGCATGTTTATTTCCTTGTTTTTGTGGAGCTCATCTTCTAGTGGCCTTCCATGGAATGGGTTTTTTTATTTGTTCATTTGTTTTTTTGTTTATTTGTTTATTTCTTAGAACTTGAATGTCTCAGAGTGGATAATTGTGTTCGGTATTTAATTTCATAATTGTTAAGATTTTTTTCTGTTGTCACCTAGCCCCTAATATCAACTAAAAAATAAAAGGCTAAGCTCCCTGCTAAGGAGACATCAGAGAAACCTTAAAAGTGAGTTCCTACACATGATAGAAAGGGGGTCAGACATAGCTCCACCTGCCCTCTGCCGTTTGCACTTCAGATACTACAACTGACTAGCCTTAATGTCAGAGATCTCGAGACTGACCAAATGGACTCTTTGGAGCAATGAGATATTAAATTACAAGCAGGACCTACCACCATGCAGCCAAGGTGAAGAAATGCACGCACGCCATCAGTTTGCTTAACAGATCACCTGGAGTTAGTGTGTGTCGCTTGTCTCTGATCACCAGACTTCTTAACTTAAAACATTCCTTTCTACTGATTCCATAGCTTTAGACAAAGCTTCATTTATTTAACCTATTATAAATCTGAACCTACCTATAACATGTAAGATCCCCTCTTCAAGATGCTCACCTTTTCAGACCAAACAAACATACTGTATGCCTTCCATGTATTGATTTATTAAATCACCTGTAATTCTTCTCTCCCTGAAATATATAAAACCACTTTTAACCCAGCCACCTTGGGCACATTTTCTTAGGACCTCTTGACATTCTGTTCCCCAAGCCATGATCATTCATACTGGCTCAGAATAAATCTCTTTAAAATGTTATACAGGGTTGTTTTTTTTTTTTTTCCATTAACACTGACTTCCAAACCTTCCTGTCTAACCTCTCCATCTTGAGAGCTTCGCTTCATTCCAAGTTTTCTGAAACTTCACAATTATCAGATGTAGTTCAGCCCTCATGCTCTGGAAAGGCACAAGTTTCCATCCTAAGAATCTCTCTTGTATTATTTCTTTGATAATGTCCACACCTCCATTTTCTATTTTCTCTTTCTGAAATTATTGGGGAATGTGGAAACCCTGGTGAGAAGTAAAAGGTAAGGTATAGGAGGGAGCAGGAAGTTAATTTTAGAGAGAAGAAATTGCATAATCAAAGGCTCAGGGGCTAGAACAATGAGAGGTTGGATTTAGCTAGAGCTGAGGCTCTATAGAATACAGTAGTGAAAAATAAAGATGGAGACGTAGCTTATAAAATGTAACATCAGAGGTACTTAAATGGCAAATCAAAGAACTGAAACTTTTATTATGTGAGTACAACAGATGCTGTGTGACACTTTTGATAAGAGAGCATAGCAGATGCTATTGGTGCCTCACAGGGACCCCCCCCTCCCACCTTCCGAGCCCAGTGCACCCTTCCTCCAGGTGACGGAGGTAAGAACAACTAATGGCTCACACCAGAACTCTATTGTTCAGGATTTCCTGTGCTTTGGGCAGGGATGGCCTGTGGCCAGTGATAGACTAAATGGCCCTGTTGTCCCTCCTCTGGATGGAATAATCTCTTTGGTGCAATTTATGTTCTAGAGTTCCCTGTGCAATTACACTGAGGCTAGACTCTCTGCAACAACATCTGTGCCTATCTTTTCCCCCTGTGCTCTCCAGCTCCCACATTCCTTAAGAAATCTCTCCCAAGATCAGACCCTCAGTAAATCACTTGTATAAGAATCACTGTCTCAACATTTTCAGGAAATCCAACCTGAGGCAGAGATGTGCCGTGATGAAAGTTACACACAGGGAAATGAACCTAACAGAGGTGTTCAGGATCAACCTTGGGTTAAGAGGAGATTAGTAGTAAGACCTTGGGTTAAGAGGAGATTAGTAGTAAGAAGGGCCTGAAACTTGAGAGAAGCAGGGAAAAATGAAGAGGACAAGGCAGATAAGGGGTCATTTCTGAACAGACTCCTCAAAACTGAGATGACATGCAGATGAGAGAAAGGAAGGATAAAAGAGGATGACGACATCTCAAATCTGGGTAATGAGGAGAATGGCAACCCCATCCTGATGTCTAGATGACAGATTACCAAAAATTAGGAGGAAGCATCTCCACGTAGAGCTTTCACACAAGACCTACATTTGCAGAACAGTTCGCTATTTGCAGAGTTCTCAAGTACGTCGTCTCCTTTTTTCAACATGTGTTACCAATTCTTTAGGAGTAAAGAATTCCATTTTTCTTATGACCTTGAAATGCTTCCCAGTAAATAGAAAATACATCCTCATGCTCACCAACTTTGGGCTTGGCCACATGACTTACAATTTCAGACAATTAAGTTCGTGAACTCATCCTAGACTAAGTGTTACATATCTCACTGTTGAATATCACACAATCATCAGATGGCCAAGGGGAGTTCTTTAAAGGTGATCGTAGTGATATTCAGCAGGGAGGTATGTAGCAGTTTTTCTAGGGTGAGCTCATGAACTTAATCATCACACTTCATATGACAACAGCTCTGATGGCCATTCCAAAAAAAGACTTCCAAAATTGCTTTGAAGTGTGGATGAGATGCTGGTGTTGGTACATAGCTCCCCAGGGAGAGTACTTTGAAGTGACCATATGATAATCAGCAATGAGGTCTGTGGCACTTTTTCTAGGGTGGGTTCATGAACTTATTTGTCCAATCTCGTATTTTGGCCATTGCAGTATTAAGAAACATGACATAGTAGAGGCTTTATAGATGGACCTGTTAGTTGGCTTGTTCTGTGCTTTCTCCATCCACCTTCAGAGGACTGTGCCCTGGGGAGCTGCTGATCCAAGGAGAACGAGAAGACATGTGCAGTGGACCTCAAGACCTAAGTTCAGCCCAAAGCTTATAGCCACATGCAGCTGATCCTATCCAAGTTCAGCAGAACCACCAATACCTATAAATGAGAAATAAGTACTTGAAACTGTGCTACTGCATTTGGGAAATGTTTGTTATGTAGCACTATGGCAACAGAAACTGACTAATACAGGTAGGTAAACAGGTATTATTAAGACATCCATTAAGCAAATAGAGGTTAAAAACCGGTCCAAGTTCACAGCTCAAAGGAGAGGGTTAACTACGCTCTTATCTACCTACTCAGCAGAAAGATTCTGTAAATGTTGACACACTTCATCACAGCTTAGAAGCCCAGTGTTCAAAGGAATAATTTTTAAATGCTTTCATAAAAAATAAAGTACTGAGTTTGCTAATAACCTAAGAAATGCATGTTTTTATATATGCTGCCTATTAAGTCTGTTCATATCATATCAGCAAACATCATGTCGTCTTGGAGAGGTTCCTAGTTTTTCCTGTGAAATGTTTTTCAACGCCTGAGTGAATCAAAATGAATGTAAATGAGGTTTATTAAGTCAACCCCACATGGTGCTGTATTGTCAGCATTTGTAGGGCTGTGACAGGTTAGTTATTGCAATTTGAAAGAAATGTCACCAACACAGCAGTCTGCAGAATTAACTTAAAAATATATATGTATAAAACATCTCAGGATTTTCTACCCTTTCAAGAATCATCTCCTTAGAAGGTGACAGGGCACAGAGAGAAGCTGAAGTTTGCTCATTCCTTTTTCATCAAGAATCACTCTCCTGCTGCAGGTTACCCGAGGCCAAAGGTCAGGTGCTGCAGGTGACCTCCCAGGGTTCTGAGAGTGACTGTTAATGGACTGTGGAGAGGAAACAAAATAAGGTGATGAGAGTTGACAAGGAATGACAAGAGCCAGTAGCAGCAGCACCAAGCTCCCCTGCACCCTGAATGAGTAGCAGACTGGTTTGAGGGTGGGATGGGAGAAGAAGGAAGAGGAAAAGGAAGGCAAAGGAGACTCAGCACGCCGAGCTAGAGGATGATGAGTGGTGTCATTCAAGGAGGCCGAGGGCCCAGAAGCGATGATGTCATCCCTTCGGAAATGCGTGTCCTGTGCTCACCTAGCACAGGCCTCAGGAAAGGGCTGGATAGGTCATCAGTCCCTCTGTAACTTGATTTGAGAAGAATGAGGAGGGATCTTCCTCTCAAAATCATCATGTCCATTGTACTTGAGTTCTATAGAATTATCCCTTCTAATCCAGGAGGGTTGTCATTTATAACAGACTTTTTCTTATGTGAAAATACTTTAAAAGAAAGATAAATACATAGAACCTCCACAGCTGATCACCTCCCTACACTGACCACCTCCCTACACTGACCTAATTTTTGTACACCGGACACACACCACATGTACGTATCAGTACAGTAGACCTAGTTCCTTATGTTGACCACCTCAATTTATTGACCAGTTTGTTACGGTCCCTGGGTGGTCAACTTACAGAGGTTCTACTGTATATTAAGCCTTTACCCAGGAGTCTTACATAAAAACAAAAACAATAAAAAACCTTTTCATGGGAACCCAGACCCTCATAGCAGAGATGACACTTGGCACCCAGAATGCAAGTGGAGCAAACTGGAGGAAGGAAAAGACACCAAAGAAAATGTGCAACTGGCTGGAAACAGACGCTTCTGACTGCTCAGTTTTCTCAATTCACATTGTCTAAACTTGCTCCCCTGCCAGACAATGAGTCCCAAATGGGGATCTGTGCTAGGCTTTCCTCCTCCCCACTTTGAGACTGCACACGAGGGGGGTACTTACCTCGTCTACCCTCCTTTATGTAAAGTGTGAGAACTACAGAGTTTGTTTAACTCTTGCTTTTACATTAGAGAAAATGAATGCCAGAAAAGAAAAATGAGTTTCTAACTGTCTCTGGTTGAGCAAAACTTGGACAAGTCCTCTCTCAAAATCTTGTGTTATTGCTGTGATTCCACACTGGTGGGTTCTTTGCATAAACCTCTACATCCAGAGTCTAAATTAATCTTTCCCACTCTGAGGATCAGCAGCATTTGTTAAACACTATTGACAGGCAGCCTGTGTCCATGTGCTTTTCAGTACAAAGTGGGCTTACATCATTCATTTATTCATTTATTAAGCAGACATTTGTGGCCTGCCTGTTACTCCTGACCTCAGGGATCTCAAAGACTAGGAAGCCCGAATTAGCCAGAATCCTTGGAGGCTTAAATGTGAATAACATCACAGAAGTAAAGGACACAGCATTCACTCTGAAGGTTCATTTTATTAGGCAGAGAGTAAAAGGAGACACAGAGAACTTCAGTGGACATGGCAGAGTCAGGGAGGAATCATGACCTTCCTCAACAGACAGGTGAAGTCCCGACAACCCACTTTTGCTTTGCTAAGTCCTCTAGGAAAAGGCCAACCCATCATTGTAAAAAAAAAAAAAAAAAAAAAAAACTCTGGAAGGCCAGGAATCTATAAAATTGTCAATTGTTGAAGTTCACTGCAGTGGGAAGAATAAAAACTGCCTCTGCACCAAGGAAAGACTCAGAAGTGCTCCTGTGAGGACTGGATCCCTACTCAGTGACTAGGAATTCCTGGGTTCAAGGGTGTGGCTGACCTGGAATATCTCCCTCTAGCAAACATGCCCAACAAGAAAGAAGTTGCTCAGGACTGAACTCAAGAGGGACTCTGTGGGTGAGGTAGACTTGGAGTGTTGCAGGTGACCCTGAAGATCCAGAAGGCAGTCTACTCTTTGGGAAGATTCATAATAGAAAAGGAGTGAGGCAAGGGCTGGGAAATATTAGAGACAAGCAGCAGCCAGAGGATGAGCCAAGAGAGGGGTCCCAGAGGAACGGAGTGACCCAGGAGAGTTTCCTATCACAAAGCCAAGGAAACCACAGATGGTTGGAAAAACCTCTTAAGTCATTCATTCCAATTCCTTCCCCACTAAACATTCTTAGCAGCTTTCCTAATGGTAGGAATGATTGATTTCACTCCTTTATCAACAAAGACAGCCTGTTGTGGAAAGAAAGAGTCATAAGCCTGGGTCAGAAGCCTCAGGATTGGCTCCTCCTGTGACTGTGAGAGCTCAGCTGTGTGACCTCAACGAGGAGCCCTGACACCTAGGAGACAGATTTCCTCCTCTGAAATCACAGGTTGCTGTGATGTTTGATGAGTTAATGGATATAAAAGTATATGCAAAGTACTATGTAAATAACATAGTTTGTAAAACTCTAATTCCTGGAGAATTTACAAATATAGGTATGAACTACAAAAATGCTAGTGTGCAAAGTATTCCTGAGCACAGTAAGCCTCTCATGCACTATGTCCAGGGCTTACTCACAACTGACTACTAAAACACCTTTTTGCTTATATTTATTGTAAATGCTCTGTTCCTTTGGTTGATTTAATCCATTTGTTAATACTTGAAAGGCACAATGTCAAGGATGAAATGGAATGGGATAGGTGGAAAGAACATAAGAATAGCAAGAATGACTTATTTCTATCTCTCTCTCCTTCTCCCTAGCTAGATAACAGTCTTGAAAACTAGCCATCTTGCAACAGCCAGAGGTGTTTGGAGATTGGGTTTGGAGATCCTCAAAAAAACCCAAACCCAGGGCATTGTCATGGATTCACCTGTCTATCACCTCCCTAAATGCATTGTTAGCAATGCATTGTGATTTGCCCTGATCCATAACTGGCTCACTGCTGCAGAAAATCCCTCCCCACAGAGTTATTGTAAAAAGCAAAATCAAACAACTACAGCCGTTGTTTAGCATTGCAGCTGCCTGAGGATGCCAAGCCAGTTAAGGAAAACAAGAGCTTGCCAAAAACTTAAAAGGAACATCTGGGAAATGAGATGTCCACAGGATGATTTAAAAGCTCTGACATATTCCTGGGAACTTTGAATACCATGTGCAGGGCTGTGCGCATACCCAGGGGAGACATGAGTGGTTTCCCATCTCTCCTCTCTGGATGATCTTGAAGCCCCGTTGAAAGAGGAAGTCAAGGCTAAGGCAGAGCTGTAAGCTTCTGGTGAATTTAAGGCATGTCCCAAACACAAACAGCCGCTCAGCAAAGGATGAAAGACATACTGTTCAAGGTACTTGAGGAAATCTGTGACCAACCACCAGCTGAACACTACGATGCCCAGCACAGTTTCAATGGCCTCACCCAGTAGGGAATATATACTTTACAGAATTTGTCTATAAAAGTTCTTAAACAAACAAACAAAAAAAAACAACAAAAACAGTAATAAAAACAAACACTGATGAAAAACATCTGATTTCCAGAATTGCAACATTATATTATGTAAAATGTCCAGCTATTGGCAAAAAAAAAAAAAAAGTATATGACATCCAAAGAAGCAAGAAAGTGGTGCTTTCTTGAAAGCCGACAGACACCACCCCTGAGGGAGGTCAAGAAGTCAGACTTACAGAACAAAGACTTTAAATTAGCAAAAATACAAATAGAAATTCCATAGTTGAAAAATAGAATAACCACAATGCAAAATTTACTAAAGGAGCTCAACAGCAGATTTGAGCTCACAGAAGAGAGACACAACAAACTTGAAGATAGATGTAAAAAAATTATCTAGTCTGTCTGGGCATGGTGGGTCATGCCTGTAATCCTAGCACTCTGGGGGGCCCAGGCAATGGATCACTTGAGCTCAGGAGTTCCAGACCAACCTAAACAAGAATGAGACGCCATCTCTACTAAAAATAGCTGGGCATGGTGGTAGATGCCTGTAGTTCCCAGATACTCGGGAGACTGAGGCAAGGGGATCACTTGAGCCCAAGAGTGTGAGGTTGCTGTGAATTATGACACCACGGCACTCTACCAAGGGTGACAGAGTGGACTCTGTCTCAAAGAAAAAGTATTACCTGGTCCAGCAAACAAAGAAAAAAGAAGAACAAAAAAAAAAACAAAAACAAAACATAAACAGAGCCTCTGAGACCTGTGGGGTACCACAAAACATCTCAGTGTGTACACAAGGGCAGTCTCAGAAGCAGAGGAGAGAAAGAAGGTGTTGAACGTGTTCATCTCAACAAACACATGAAAAGCATTTGGCAAGACCCAATGTCCTTTTAAAATAAAAGCACTCAGCAAACTAAATTCTCAACATGGAAAGGGCATCTACCAAAACCCCACAGCTAACAATATATTTAATGTCAAAAGACTGAATACTTTCTCCCTGAGAACAGAAACAAGATGAGTATGTCAGCTCATGTCTAGCCAATGTTGCCCTAGCCGGGGCAATTAGCAAGAAAATGAAATAAGAGCCATTCAGATAGAAAAGAAAGAAGTAAAATTATTTCTATTTGCCAATCACATAATCTTGCACACATAAAATCCTGTGGAATCCACTAAAAAATTATTTGATTTAATAAATGAGGTCAGTAAGATTGCAGAGTACAAGATAATCATACAAAACCACTTTATTTCTGTATATCAAAAATAAACAGTTAAAAATGAAATTAAGAAAACAATTTTATCTACAACATCAAAAAGAATGAAAGATATAGGAATGAATTTAACGAAAGACCTTTGAGACTTATATACTGAAAACCACAAAACATTTTTGAAATAAATTAAAGAAGTTTTAAATAAATGGGAAGATATTTCTTTTATTGATTGGAAGACTACTATTGTTAAAATGGCATTATTACACATATTGATCTAAATATTCAATGCCATCTCTATGAAAATTTCAGCCCTTTTTTGTGGAAATTGAAGAGTTCATGCTAAAATTTATATAAAAAAATTTCAATGTGCATAAAATAAAATAGCCAAAATAATAAAATAGCCAATGTAATATGAAAAAAGAAAAAGAACACTGATTTATATATCTTGATTGCAAAATTTAATACACAGCTAAACTAATCCAGATACTGTGGCTCTGGTGTAAGTATAGGCATATATCAGGGTGCCCAAAAGTATACACATATTTTAAGAGATGTTATCTATGTATTACTTTTGGGGGGCTCTCTAATTTATTTTATTGACATATTTTTCTATTCTTGCTCTATTGCTACACTTTCCTAATCAATGTAGCTTTAAATTTAGTCTTCATACCACTAATATATATCATTTGGTTTTGTTTTCCCCCTGAAATATTATCTTATCATTTGTATTTGTATGTAAATAAAATAGTTTTAAGTTTATAGACAAATTTTGACAAAGGAGAGCCTATGTATTACTTTTTGAAGTTGAATTAAATTATATAGCAATGTGTAGTATTATATTCACTCAAAAATGGCATTAATTAAATGCTAGTGTCAAATGCTAGCACCACCACACAACAGGCAGGACAGTCAAAGAAAATGGTGGAAGCACAGTTGTCATGTGAGGAGTGCATATCATGGACATGGTATTTGAAATTTGATAACACTGTGAAGCACAGGCATAATGGAGGCATGAGTGTGCAACAGAACCTCCAATGTGCCTGCCAACCACAGCCATATTTATGTGGAAAAATGAGTCAGCTTACCAGGTCTCAGCGTCTGGTGAGAACTGTCAGCAAGGACACTAATTGGACCATTCTTCTTGAAGCAACCATTACTAGCCAAGTGTGCCTGCACATGCTGTGCACATCTGTTTTACCTGAAACTTAAATATTTGGGGGAATGATTGATTTTACTGCCAACAAGATGGTGCCCCACACACACACTTCCCTGAGACATGAGAGCTTACCTCGGTGAGAATTTTTCAAAACCATGGATAGGACAGAGGGGTGCACTTGAGTTTCCCCCATGCTCTCCTGACTTAACACCCCTTTACCTCTTCCTATGGGGAACCTTAATGGACATGGTGTACCAAAGAAATCCAGCCATGGTACTTCAGGAAGAAAATGACACAGCATGGGCAGCTGTACAAGGGGACACTGTGGTCAATGTTGCTCAAGATTTCTGTCACTAGGAGCATCTGGACACTGATGGTGGTCACCGGGAGCATCTCCTGTAATTGCAGAAGTCAAACATGACTTGCATTCATCTTTTGTTATTGGTATATATTGAACACTACAATTTTAATACAGTTTTTTCCTTTCTTAAAATGTGTACACATTTTTTGGCACCCTCTGTAGATAAATAGAATAGAATTGAGAGACTAGAAATAAAGACTTATATTTATGTTCTATTGGTTTGCAACAAGAGTAGCAAGATACTTCAGTGGGGGAAAGAAAGGTCTTTTCCACAATTGTAAGAGGGACTTTACCTAAAAAAATGCAATCAGTGTAACCTGGTTTATTGTACCCTCAATGAATCCCCAACAATAAACAATAAATAAATGAAAAAAAAAAAAAAGAAAGGTCTTTTCAACAAATGGTGCTGAAACAACTTGACATCCACATGCACAAGAATGGAATTGCAACCCTGCCTCCCGCCCTACTCAGAACTTAAGTATACATAGATTACGAACCTAAATGTAAGAGGGAAAACTATAAAATTTATAAGAAAACAAAGGAGTAAATCTTCATGACCCTGAATTTGGTAATAGTTTCCTAGACATGATACTAAAGCATAAGCAACAAGAGGAAACATAAAGGTTTTTATGGACTTTATAAAACGTAAAGGTTTTGTGCAACCAATAAGCACCCATCAAGAAATTAAGAAGACAATCTATACAAAAAGAAGAAATACTTTAAAATTGTGTATCTGAGAAGGGATTTGTATGCAGAATATATAAAGAACTTTTATGACCCCATATTAAAAAGCAAATAATTTAATTTTTATGTAAACAAATGATTTGAATAATCATTTTTCAAAAGAAGATATACAAGTGGCCAATAAAAACATAAAAAGATATTTGATCTCATTCATCATCCAAGAGATGCCATGAAAACCACAATGAGACACAATCAGGGCAGTGAGGTGATGGCCCAAGGCTGTTGCCAAAGTAATTGAAGGGAACAAGAGCAAGTAAAATTTCAGCAAGAAAAGGAGCATTTCATTTTAATAGCTTGGCTAGCAAACCTAGCCTCATCTCAGTGACTGCAGACATCAGCACAGTATTGGATTTTAGACACAAGTTCTCAGGGGTATCAGTTGCTTCATGTTTCCATTCCCATTACAATTCATATCTATCTTTCCATGTCAGAAAAATCCCAGTGAGGCTATCAGTCCCCCAAAGCAACCAGCTCACCAAAACAACCAACCTTCAAGGTCTGGCATCCATGGGACTTGACTATCCCCAATCCTGTAATAACCCACGTGAGCCTGACCCAAGCCAGTCCAAAATAGCCTTCTCACATCCACTTTCTACCCTGCTTATATCTAACTAACTGTCTAAGCTAACAGTGCCACTTTGGACTCACTAAAATGACTATAATAAAAAAACAGGTAATAACAAGTGTCAAAAAGAAAATCCCAAATGTCCATCAATGGGTGAATGAAGAAACAAGAGTGGTATGTCCATGTAATAAAATAACTTATTCAGCAAAGAAAAGAAATCAGTGATCCATTCTCACTCTGTAACATTGATGGACATTGCAAACACCGTGCAAAGTGAAGGACCCCAGTCACGGAAGCCCACGTGATTCCATTTATAGGGAACATCCAGCCAAGGCAGGTCATAGCCAGGAGACAGAGGAGTGGCTGCCCGGGACCCACAGCGCGTAAGAGCTGGGTCAGGAGTGGTGCTAATGGGTTCTGGATTTTTTCTGGGTGTGATGAAATATTCTAAATTCAATTGTTGTAATCATTTTACAACTCTGTGAACATACTAAAAACCACTCTGTACACTTTAAATGGGTGAGTTTTATGAAATGTGCATTACATGTCTATAAAGCTATTATAAAATAAACACCTCCCACAACAACACATGAAGAGGAGAAAAGGAGACTTGTGGTGCCTCGTGCTTCCTGACAGTCTGATTCCCAAAGGGTTTATTAGGGTATAGGGTTTTTTTTATGAAAAACACTTTCCTCTTTATAAAATATTCACAGCAAAATTGGTTCTCTGCTTTTGCTTGCCTATGTGTATGTGAACATCAGCTCAGCCACGGTCCCCTGGCCCAAGCCCCTAACTCACAGATGACTACATACGACTCTGCTAGAAATCTTCCCGCTGAACTACGAGAGCCCCCATGGAGAACAGTCGAACCTCCTGATCCAGAACTTTTCTCAACACTTTAATTGGGATCTAGAGTGGCTCCAGAGGAATGAATGTGTGTGTGGGTGTGATCTGGGTGATGTAAATGTATGCACAGGGCAAGGCTCTGGGGGAGGAGAACTTCATGAGGGATGGCCATGGAGACCAGGTAGGAGGTAGGACGGGCCCAGGAGGGCAGTGCTGAAGTCCCACGGGAGGGGAATAGTCAGAAGAGGAAGACTATAGTCTGTCAGTAACCAGAGAGGAGAAGCTGTCAACACTGCTCTCCAAATGGCTTATATTGTAATTTCGCCTAAGGAAAACATTTTTATCAAGCATCATTTTCCAGAATGAATGGTCCATTTGTAAAGTAGATAATCAATTCCCAATCTGGTTTGTTTTTAATCTGTCAGGGTTAACATTAAGAAGGTCTTATTTGTAGTCAAGAGAGTACAGTATTTTCTCCATTTCCAAGGGGGGAAATCCATGCACCATGCTGGGTTCTCCCAGTTGCCACAGCCATCAGCCAGGAGGGCAACCTCAGGCAGGAGAAACCCCCGTTCCCAAACCCTTGGTTACCAGAGTGTGTGAGTGCCTGGTGGGAGCAGGCATCTCGAGGAAGCAGGACTAATCTCTCTCCCTTGGGACACCTGCAGTAAGAATAACAGGGAAAGGGAAGGGGCTTTGCAACATAAATGACTTAGGGGCTGCTGGGTTCAGCCCCTCCTTTTGCAGATGGATGAGAAGCTCAGCCCAGAGAGGATAAGAGACTTGTCCAAGGTTACTCAGCCAGATGGTGCTGGATTGCAACGACCAGCCTGGCATCTTCTCCCTGAAGACCCACGGCCCCCAGGCAGGCCAGGCTGTCACTGACAGGCACGTGAGCATGCCCGCACCTGCCAGGGCATGCCTCATGGCAAATCAGAAATCCTGCCACTGAGACCCTGACAAGGAAATTAAATTAGCTACTAATTGGTTAATTGGCGGCAGGCTCTGTAAAGCAGTAAGGAACAAATTAAGTTGGAGCGAGAAGCACACATTTGTTAGATCTGATCAGCTTCATTTTCACCTACATGGCCCACCAGCCACGCTGTGCTCATCTCTCCAGGGGAAGCTCTTAGAAGGATCTTGCGATCTTGTGGCTGTCAGAGAAATTGCTCCTTTCTCTTCCATTTTCTGACCCCCGGCCACCACCTTTTCTTTCTTAGTTTCTGTAATCCAGCATTTTCCAAGCTGTACTCCTGAGAACTCTGATGCTGCTAGTGTGCTGATAAATGTTTAATGACTGGCTCTCTGGGGTAAAGAACTCTGATTTGTAGCAGTGATTTGGGTGGTGTAAATACTTGTAGTACGAGCCAACTTCAAGGGACCAACATGATATCTATTGGCTCACAAAATCCCTGAAAATTTAACAATTGACTCCTACAAGCTGGTACAAGCTGGCTCCAACACACCACTGATAGTGTGCGTGGAGATTAAAATAATTCTCAAATAAACAAATCTGCACCTTATACAGACTCTGAGAAGTACTGCAGAAAAGAAGCATTTAACCTAACTCAGTGCTTCCCTATCATAACTACCAGAGAACCTGGGTATCATAAAACACATATTAAAACTTCCTGGAATAATCATGTTCCACTGACTTGGAAACACTGCCATAATCACATCATTACTGTGCAATTTCTGGGTGTGGGCCCCAGGCTAAGTATTTTAGATAAGACATATATGATATGGACCTTTTCCTCAAAGTAACCAAACAAAGGTAGCAAATTTCAAGTGGAGTATAGTCATGCACAACTTAACAATGGGGATATGGTCTGATAAATGGATCACTAGGCAATTTTGTCATTGTGCAAAGGTCAGCGAGTACAATAGCCCACCCCTAGATGGTGTCGCCCACACCCAAGCTGTGTGGAATAGCCTATTGCCCCTGGGCTATTTTAATACAAACCTGTAGGGAATGGATACTGAAGGTGACTCTAAGCCACCCAAACACAGAAGAGACACAATAAAAATGCAGCATTATAATCCATGCGGCCACCACACAAGGTTCCCCACTGACAAAAGTGCTGGGGTGAAGGCTTGACTGTGGTAGGTGACTGGTACAGACCATGAGTTCTGTAAGATCTCAGAAAACAGACACCACTGCCACTCTGGGACTCAAACAAGGGTTTTCTAAGCAGTGAGGACTGTTTTGGCAACAATGAAGAAGCACAAATTCATATGTGTGTTCAGGGGTATTTGGGAGGTCAGTATGACTACGGTTGAGGGGTACAGTGCGGAGTTGGGGAGATAAGCCTGCAGAGATGGGTGAGGATCTGACTGGAAATGAGGGGCTGAAGTGCCAGAAGAAGGTATGTGGGTGTCTGGCCATAGCATGGGCAAAGTGGCAAAGCAGAAAGCAGATATTTTAGCATGATTTCCAAAGGCCTTTCAGTTTATTATTTTCCAGGTGGATTCAGGTTGTCTTCACTGACTTGGGGCTCAAGAATGCCAAGAGAAGCCCACTGGGCTCCGTCACTGGGGCCAGCTGGTTCCATCCTCTGCCCTTTGTGTGAGTTATAAAGGACGTGAGTGTCAGCATAGGATGCTTTCCTCCCACTAGCCTCCTGTGCTGGGCATAGTAACTGAAAGTAGGTGGTGTCACCTCCATCCTTCAAGAGTTTCCATTCATCCGTCCATATGAACATGTGTCAGTGCAGAACATTTAATACTGAATGAGCATTTCCTAAGCCCTTACTTTACGTCAAGAGCTGCTAAGCACAAGAAGAGTTCACGTTTCAAATAGTGACTGGTGCAGGAAATAGGAGAAAACAAGCTAGCAAGGTGGTGAGCACTGTGTCTGGTGCCCGAGTCACCGTCCAGCACTTGAATCCCAACCGCACATCCATTGCTGTTATCTTCTGAGCTTTGAGTGAAATGTGCCAAGTGTGCACTTTCTACTGAATCCTTTGGTCTCTAACTTTGTCATTGTTCCAAAGCAGACCCCGATGAAGCTGTGGGGGATGAACTTGGACACAGTGATCCCCTTCTTACCCCTGAACAAGTATTGCTCATGCTTTCTTTCTGTCCCCCTTTCTGAGATAAATCCACTTTTAAGAAAAAATGTGAAAGTCATCTTTGCAAAGATGCAAATAAGTAGTAATAGCTTAAAGTAGCACCTTTCCAGAGTTATTTATGTTTTGCATCTTGAAAGAAAAAGAAAGCTAAAATATTCAGACTCTAATTTAGGAGTTTTCAGCAGCATCAAGGATATGGGTAGTAGTATTTCTAGAGCAAGAGTGTCACATCTGTGACCAACCACATCATGGATGTGCTGCAAACCCCATTTCTGTGGGAAGCTGGTCTGGATCTCTGTCCTCCAGACCTACCCTCATCCCCAACGAGCTCCTGATCCCCTTGTGCCTCTAGAAAAAGTAGTAGAAGGTGAGGCTGTCTGAGCAGACTGGTGGTGCAGAGAGCTGCAGCCAGGCTCAGAGAACAGAGGAAAGCCATACCAGTCTGACCATAGTCCTAAGTCCTAATCTCAAGATACCTTATCTCTGAGTTCAGCTTCTCATCTTTAAAAAGAGATCTCCAATGGGCACCCTTGTAGAGGGAGGTGGTGATGGTATTGAGGGAAGTACTCATGTCCCAACCAGAGCCCGACTTTCTAAACCCAGAATCTTCCTTGCAGATGACCCTGGTCACAGGCTATTATTTCTTGCCTGCAACACATGCAGACTGCCAGCCACATATAACTCCTCGAGATGCCAAGATGTAGGGGAGGATAAGGCTCCTCTCTGGAGGAATCTGGACCAGCGGTTGATCTGTGGTGACAGCACGTGTGGGGGAGACATTTTTGCCGATCATCCAATATCCGTGGTCCTCTGGTAATTCAAATTACTTTCCAAATGTCACTGTGTGTGTCTGAGACTGACAGCTCTTCAAACCAGGGCCCTGTCTCTGAGTCTGAAGACCTGGACATATTCCTGAAGGAGCTTTTTATCTTCATTTTTTTTCCATGTGGGAAGGTCCTTTGTCATACAAAGTCCATACGCATGAAACCTGCAGACAAAGAACTTGGTGACAGGTAGTCTGGCAGGTGAAGACAATAACATATCCACAGCAGGGACCCAGCTAGTTGGATAAGACACATGACGTTCCTGCAAATGAACAGTCAGGGGAAAGTACTTACAGTGTTCTTCAAACTCACTTCAGTGTCACCCCCACTTATCCTGAAGTCTGACTTCTAGTAACTTCCCAGATGTATAAGCAGAGAAATCATGAGATGCCTAAAATAAGTATTGCACAGTCCCATACCCAATTCATGGACTGCATTGCTTAGAAGAGAGAAAGAGAGAACCAAGGCCTCATTCAAGGCCTCTCCCTTCTCACTTAACATAAAAGTCCAGCAATCTCACAGATTGGCTTCCTGGTCACTGCAAATTGGGTGTTGCATTTATAAGACATACAGGGGGAGGGAGAGGGAAGCATTAGGGACAGGTCAATAATAGCAACGAGCATGGACGGCCAGCAGCGGGATGGCAGAGAACACTGAGGAGCAGTGAGGGGAGGAGGCCTGTGCGCAGACGGCCATGGAAAGGGTTAAACGCACAGTGCTTCTAAGAAGGTGCAGGGCACGTTTTAGAAAGTCTTCCTTTCAGAATGACTAAAATAAACGAAATTTTGGCCTTAGAAAGAGCAAGCTTGGGATCTCAGGGAAATTCACTTAAGTGGAACACTGCACTCCCCTGACAGTGGAAGATAGATGAGGTGCTGCTGTGCCTGCAAAGGCCGCCACGACAGTCTGGGGAGAGAAAATAGACCCTGCAACCTTTCCCGCAGCTCATAATGTCCTGAAATGTCCCTGTATCCACCCAGCAGCAAGCTGGGCCGGGCCACGCCGTGGGAGTCGCTGTGTGCACGCTGCTCGCCTGCCTGGCACAGAGACATGCCAGGCCCCTCAGGGACAGCTGTCCAGGAGATATATTGCCAGTCGTGTGGCTTCTGCTTCTTCTTGTCTTTTCTCCCTCTGTCCTCTCCACCTTTCAGCCCCTTGTCATAGTGTCCCCAAACCCAGGCATCCATGTAGCTGGCAGCTACTGACCCTCCCATGCTCTCAGCTTTAACTCCCAAGTCAGGCACTCCCCAGACTCTCAGAGGTTTGACCAATTCCCCCCCTGCCCACCACACCCCTCTGCACTCAGCCAAAGCTCCAGCTGCAGCCTGGAGATAATTTTAGGCCCTGACCTGGGCTGGACTCCTCCTTATGGTGGCTGTTCTCTCCCTTGGCTTACCCTCTGCCACCATCGCCACCACTGGAGAGTCAGTTCTCCATAGCATGGGATGCTCCTGTCATTAGTATTTTCCAAGAGCTCACCCATGTTTCAAATGTGCAACCAGGGTTGAGAACCAGTAAACTCCATCGGAGCCAAACAGGATTCCAAGAGAGCTCCATGTCTTGGTGTGCAGGCGTGGTGAGCCCACCCGTGAGGCTGAGGCTGATTTTGGCAAGCTAAGGAAAGTGGGAAGGTTGCTTTTAAAGTTCAGATCCTGCAGAGAATGAAGAGGGAAGGAGCAGCGGACCTGGCCAGGGCCACAGTGATGATGAGAAAGCCCTCCCGTACGGCTAGGGCTGCTCGTAGACACATGACCTGTAAGAAGACTTGGGAAGGTTGCGGGGCCTCCACCAAGAATTACCAAGAGCAATGAAGTTCCTAAGACTAGACAAGGACAACCAGGAGGACCTGACGTCACTGCAGGGGAGGTTCAGAAGCCTGTGGAGTGTGGCTGTTCGTACTTCACGGTCACATGGTGATTTGGCCAGAAATTGCTTAAGAGCCTTACAGGGAGTTGCTGCTCCTCTGGTGAAAGGGTCGAAGGAGTGTGAGCGGCCACGCTGAGGCTTTAGCATCTGCCTTGCTGCGGGGGGAGTGCAATGGGCTGAGATTCCCAGGGCTCCCTCTCCTGGAGGCCGGCTTGCTGGTGACTGGACTGGACAGGGGACCAGTATCACACAGGCCTGGCCGCATATGAACCATTTGCCTGATTCTTAGCAGGGACCTGCAAGTAAAAGGTACTCTCTCCAGTAGCCCATCTATCAGAAAGCTCTGCTCTTGCCCTAGACCCTGCTGAAGACCCCTGCATTGGGCTGACCTGCCCAGCATGCTGGGTCACAGCCTGGGGATCTAACTACCTCTCAGCCCCCACCAATGTCTTGAGGTGTTTATGCTCCTACTCAGTATCAACAAATGATTTAAGTAGCTTATAAAAAGAACACTAAATTCCACACAATAAAATAAACTTAAGACAATTGAGGCAAAAAGAAAATAATGGTAGTGAATGAGATTAGTACCAAAACCCAGATACGTCTTGGAATTCAATACTCCCGGTTGGGGATGGGACACCAGTTCAGTCCAGTGTTTTCTAGTCACCAATGCAAAAAAGGAAATGGGGTCATTTACATAGTTCAGAGTTCATGACATTAAATCTAAACGGCCGTTAAAGGTAAACATAACAGTTCCTGGAACTGAAAGCAAACAGTGGTGCTCCTCTCGCTGCTTCTGGGAAGGACTCGGGGATTCAGAGAACAACAACCTCAAAGCAGCCCTTTATGTAAACATGGCAATGAGTTTCACAGGTCTGTTTTTAAAACATCCCTCAGGGTAGGCTGATGTCATAATACTAAATTATTAGCCAATTAAAAAACTTCTATGGGAGACCAGTAAAAATATTCTAAGTGCCAAAGTCTGCCTTAATTAAAAAGTAGATTTTAGAGAATGGAGTGAACAGGATCGCCACCACTTTACATGTAAGCAAACTGGAGCTCAAACATTGTCCAGATGACTCCTGCCGGTGTCTCTCATCTATTATGAGAACGAGTAAGAACTCAAACAAAGGGTCTGTTTTGTTTGTGCTTTCGCTTCTTCACCTGGCTGGGGCTCTAATCCAGACAGTACAATTGGAAATGGCCTGTTGGGATTAAAGACTTTGTTGATGGTGGATACAAGGTGAAGAGGAAGCCCAGAAGTTTAGACTCCAGCCAAGACTCACCCAGCACCCTCAACCTCAGCATCCCTAGGTCCTCCCCACCCTTGTCCCTGAACGGCTGACCCGCGTCCCCATGGAGTCAGGTGGACGTCCCTGCCCCGGTGGCCCTAAAGTGGCACATTGTACACTCTGCTTGTACCCAGAAGCAGCCCCAGCTCCAGCCTGGGCTACCTCCGGCTCTTCCCGTTTCTCCCCTGAGCCCAGGAGCTGAGAATGTGTTGGGGCTCAGGTGTGGGAGGAGAAAGCAGGCAGCAGGGGATTTGCTGGGAGAAGAGGAAGAAAGAGAAGAAAACGGCCCCCTCTGAAAGCTTTCCAATCATTCCAGCCACCACCATCTCTAATTCTTTTCTTAAAGTATAAAATCATTCTTTCACTGATCTCACTCGTGGTCAGAGCTCAGTACAGGCCCATCCGTCACGGGGCTGATTTGGTTCAGCAGGTGTTGGCTGGGCAATCGCTCATTTCAGGCTAATCTGCTAGCGGCTGTCAGGGGTTATGGAGTATTTATTGAGTTTGTGTCAGGTCGGGATGACCAATAGCCAGCAGCCGGTGGATACGCGCTGACATTGATGATATTGCTGAATTAAACGAGGTGATGTATACTCAACCTGCTTAGAGCTAGGAATGGACTCTGGGATCATTTTATAACCTGATGTTGACGAGCCTTGGGCTTTCCTTTTCAAAGAAAACATTACACACATGGCATGTCTATTTAAAGAAAAAAATACATGTTCCCCAACAAAGGTAGGCAGGGTCTGTGTTTAAATGAACAAAAGTATTTGCTGGGGAGACCCGAGGAAACAAACAAGACCCAGACATCTGGCAAACAGCCCTCTGTGCACTGCCAAGGCCTGTCGCACTCACAATATTTAGGTTTTAGCCCTCACAAGAAAAAGACACTCGTGGATAACCTGGACTCAGGAGCATGAGCATAAATCCACCAGAATCTGCAGGAGGTCATGGACAAGGGCACTTGAGTTGATGTCAGGCACTGGGTTTAAACCACTTCTTAGCTGTGTGGCTTTGCGTTAGTTCCTAACCGTCTCAGAACCTCAGGTTGTGGAGCTTCTGTTTTGTTTGTTTGTTTGTTTTTTGCTTTTCGTCCATATGGAATAGTTATAGCAACCAAAGACCAAAGAGTCCCCCTTAAGCCCCGGGAGGCACTGCCAGTGCTGATACCTGTGGCTGATTCCTCACACTTGTTCTTGCTTTGCTTTTCTTCTCCAAGAGCAAGCCTGCTCCCCAGCCTCACCCAACTCCAAAGCAAGACAGAAATAACTTCTTCTACCCAGAGCACCTGAGCCAGTGGACATGCTGTCATTGTCACAACAACTCCGGCTTCCGTTCAAATGAGCGGAATGTGGCACGACGTCTCTGGCTCAGGCCTCCTCCAAGGGCTTTATGATGGGTCCGTCCTAGGGCCAGACCTACGGCTGTCCCCAAGGTCAAGTCTCCGGCACCCTTTCTAGGGGGAAATGGGGGTAAATCGCCCCCCCCCCACCAAGTGGGCCAGGTGGGTATGCTTGGGGTCTGCAATGTCAGGCAGTTCATTAGGGCCTCAGCGTTGCCTTCTGGAAAATGCCCACACTAGAGTGGTCCAAGTTCCCGCCAGTACTAATATCATGATTTTGTGACTAACTGGGGAGAGACTCCTCTCTCACCCCACCACTCCCTCCATCAAGATAAGCCCTGCTCTCCAGGGAGGAGGTGGCGCACTTTCTGGAAGGCAAATCAGCTCTTGTGAGCCTTTCCCAAGGACAAGGGCATAGAGGAAGTTGAGACTGAGCATGTTTTCCTTTCTTATGCAGTCGGCTCCCTTCACTCGACACTCTGGGCCAGGCCCCAGGAAAATGCTTTTTCCCATCTCACAAATAGAGAAACTAAGGCTTAAGGGATAAAGTGAGGTGATGAGGCCATACATCTGAGGAGTAACATAGCTGCAATTCGACTCTTGACCCATTACACACCCTGCCCAGGAGCCGCAGGTGACCCACACCCACAGAAATATCAGTCAGTCCCAATTTAACATTAGAACAATGCCTCCCTCCATCCACAGACATCTCAGAGAGCTGCTAAGAAGCATGATGGAGTGTCTCCCATGTCTCCTCTCCCTAACACCCCTCCCCGCCCCATCTGCCCCTCACCATGGAAAGGAGAGAATTCAATACAGACACCTAGAGAGGAAGGAGAGGCAGACCCTGCGGGACGGTGCCCTGGGGAATCAATGACTGCCTCAGCCACCCTGTATCAGCAGGAACCCCTCACCTCCTAACAGAAGTGACTGGAGTGTGGGATGTATACACGCACGTGCACATGCGCCTCAGATTGCGGTGACCAGCTCTGTGATGCTTCCCTGCGATGGAAATTGAATCTAGGTTACAGAACATCATCTGGCCCAATTGCCACTGAATTATTCCACACAAAATATCAAAGTTAATTTTTGGGCCTGTCAGCCCGGTTGATGAGTTGGGCGGCTGTCAGCCCGGCTGCTCCTGCCTCCGGTGCCAGAGAAGAGTCTGAAAGTCACGCCATCCAAATAGCGACCTTGGCGGGGACGGGGGTTAGATTACCAGGATGATTAAATGCCAAGGAGAAGGTTCTGGAGTTAGGATTTGAATACCTGTTTACATGTAGGATAACAGATAGCCGCCCACTGACAGCAAGGTTGTAACTCACTCCCCAGGGTGCTGCCGCCACCATAAACTACGGAGGAAAGCCTGCAGCCCGGCAGCCCGGCTGGGGAGTGATTTAGAGCCCCAGATCCACTCAGAGACTATCTAATCTATTGTCTTTTATTGCATGCAGTACTCAGTCTCTCTCTCCTGCGCTCTCTCTCTCAACTTCTTTTTCCTCCAAGAAGCACCAGCAATCTAATCTCCCTTAAAGGAATGCTATTTGAAATTGCTAGTTTGATTCAAAGATAGTAAGAGTTCTTTATGGAATAATCCAATAAAAAAATTCTAAGTGCTTCCACTGTATGAAAATATATGCATATATAATCTCCTCCACCCTGCAGATCCACTGAACCCCGTCCCCTGCCCCAGACTCTCCGTCCCAATAGGCAAACCCATCCCTGTTTCCTCTCCTACCCTCCCACTCATCAAAAGCCAGCAGGGCCCCCTCTCTGTTTCTCTCCTGACAAATTGTCTCGGGCCTTCTGATGTTGAAATAATCCATAATTGCTTAATCTATCTGCATGTATGTGGGGGGGGGGCAAGAAATGGAAAAGCACTTTAGAGAGATCAATCATCTAAAATCATTGAGCAGCATATTGGAAGCAGGGTCGCTACCTGCTCCCAGCCGAGAAAATGGTGGTGGGGAGAGATAAGGGCTGGGAGAGGAGGCTGTCTCTGTCTCATAGCTTTTTGATTCTGAGATAGATTACCGGGCTCTCATTTGTGCTAAACAAAGATAATAGCATTGGAAGTCACGGCCACATAAATGATACGACAATCAAATAAGCGAGCCCCTGCTCCTTGTCTCCTGCCAGCAGGAGTGCACTGATAGATTAGGCAGCACAGTGGGAGGAAAGAGCTTTGCCTTTGGGACCTTGATCACCCGGGGCCAGAGGAATAGAGAAATCGGAGTTCCTAAACTGCTGGGGAAAAAAAGGCAAAAGGCTCCATAGACTCTATAAATAAGAGGAATTCAGGCTGAAGAAAACTTGGTGGAACAGGGTCAAATCTCTCATATGAATCAAATTAGTGGCCATTCAACCAGTATTACAGCACATTAGGCCCTGGGCACCAGGGAAACGCAGCTACATGTTTTCAAGGCTGGGCATCTCCAGCTGGTTCCTGCTCCTTCCCTGCCAACGGCCCCCTCTGTGCATGGTCAGTTCAGGAGCCGCCCTCGCTGCTGCTGCTGCTGCTGCTGCTGCCTCTACTTCCCAGTGCCCTGGCCCTTCTGAGAGCTCAGCTCTAATTGTTTTGGGCATTCCCCTCCCCTTGCAGAGGAGAAGCTTCTAGAATGAGGAAAAAGAAGGACAAGCAGGCTATGTGTCCTCTGACGCCTGCCCTGCTGGCCTGACCAAGACTTCTGGAAATGCAGCTTTAGGCAGGGTGAGCAGAGGCAAAGCCCCAAAGGCTAAGAATTCCCTAGACGTAGAGCCCCACATTGGGCTTCCTTTCATCAGAAGTTACCAAAACCACACAGTCTAGATGAGCAGCCAAGCTGAAGGAGGAGCGGCTTCTGTCCTAAAGGGTCGGAGTCCACATCCTCCCCCACCACCCCTCAACTGCAAGAGCAATTCAGCACCTCTGAACCCCCATCTTTGAGAGACTTCCCAATCACGTTGTGAAGTTCAGATCCAGCACTGTGAACAGATGACAAATTATATGCACTTCTATACACAGTTATTGTAATTGAATTATTTTATCCCTAAAACAACCAGATCTAGTATTTTAAATAGCTATTTTAAATAGCTAACAAATTATAGGCACTTGTATACACAGTTATTATAACTGAATTATATTATCCCTCAACAACCATATTGGCCAAATACTATTCTCCCCAACTTACAGATGGGAGCATTGAGGTACAGAGAGGTTTAGAAACACACGGGTTTGATTTTAAGTGCTGTGATCATCATAATTGTGAGTACGAAGCACTCTCCCCACCTCTCTCATCAAGGAAGACTGATTTGACCCAAGAAACCTCACACTTGTTACTGTCAGGGGCTGTACAAGCCACAGGAAGTGGAAGTACCGTCCAGAGAAGGCTCGGCTGTCCCCAGGGCCCTGACCCCAGGAACAATGGGTTCACTCAAAGCCCAGCTGTTTTGTTCTGCACACGTCACCCAATGTCTCCATCTCTGTCTCTCTCTCTCTCTCTCCCTGTGGTTGCAGAACTTCAGCTTCACCAGTCCCCAGGCCCACAGTTCCCAGTAGGTGGAAGATGTTTGCCACACAGAGGCCATGTCTAAGGGAGGATATGGGGCCCACCTCAGGATGGGTAGTGCTCAGAGCTGCCAGTGACTGAAGTCATTTCTGACACACTCTCCCACCAGGCCACCCCTTCCATGAGTGAAGAGGCATCAGATACTGGGAAGAGGGCACAAACACCAGAAGAGTGTGCTGACTCACACAAGGTGCTGGGAACAGCCTACAAAGGTCAGAGAAGGTAAGGACAGGGCACGGCACAGCATGCTGGAGTTCCTTCTGCAAGTAAAAGGCAGCAGCCAGCCGCACTTGCTCCCCAGGGTACTGGGCGGATGCTAAGCAGAGAACTAAGTTAGGTTGGGGCACCTCATGCCCCACCCAGCACATGTGGGCACACCCACTCACACCGTACCCCCGTTGGAATAAAAACCAGCAAACCCAGAGTGCAGGAGGCTTCGTGTACTTTCTCTGGAGGGCATGGGGTGCTCACCACCTAGTAGCTTCCTGAAACAACCCTTCCCTTCTGAAACCGGCAAGCAAAGGCAAGGTGGAACCTGAGCCCCTGGGTCCACAGTGGGCGCTCAGCCCCTGAAGCCCAGCAGGTGCCCTGTAAACATTTTCTAGGCAAAGTGAATGCATGAGTATCCAAGGAGACTCCACTTCTTGGCAGCAACAAAGCAGTAAGAGAGGAGTGAGCTTTCAAAACCCAGGGAGAGACTACCAGTGAGGAAGGATGTGGCAGAACTCTGTGCCCCCTGGTTTCAACAAACGAATAGAAAGGTAAGCACCGGAAAATCTATGCAGGCTCATACCAGCTCCTGACAAGGTGTTAACAGAGCCTCTAACTATTTGAAAATGAGAAAAGCTAAAGAAAAATTGAGGCTGGCCTGTCTTGTTATCAAGGGAATATGAAGTCTTCTACATTTTCTCTTAATACTCTTTATCGAACAGATAAAGGAATCTGAAAGTTTGGATTTAAGTGAATGCTGTTTTCCAAACTAATGTAAAGTTGGCAGGCAGGGGAAGTCCTCATTCTGATGGAATCTTGGGTCAGGGACTAATGAGGTCCTGTCGCTGAAGACAAAACGGGCATCTGCCTTTCCAGCCTATCAAATGCTCTTCTGTTTGCTCAGGCTTGTCACAGCCCTGTTATATTTCAAACAGAAAGAGATCAACAGTGACAGAAATAACAAAATATCTGGGAGACACTACCAAAAACTGCACAAGATCTTATGGTGAAAAACTTTAAACCCTATTAAGGAGAAAAGGAATTATCAAAAAAAATAAGAAAAATGAATTATAAAAAAAAATAAGAAAAATACATTACTTCACGGATTAAGTAATTTAATATTATAAAGATGCCAATTTTAAGCAAATTAATCTATGAATTCAAAGCAATCTCAAATAATATTTCAGTGGAAATTTTTAAGGAAATAAACTTACTTTTAAGCTGCATAGGAAAGTGAGAGTTCATAGATAAGTCGCTTTGATAACAAAAAGATAATTAAAATAAGTGGTACAGTATGGGGTGTCCTAAAGGTCACCCTCACAGTCATCACTCCTAGGCAAAATGGAAATTGTAGCTAAGTGACTTTATTGAGAAAACATTCATTACAAAATTTTACAAAATGTTTACAAAATATTCTCTAC
This sequence comes from Loris lydekkerianus, assembly GCA_963574355.1. Classification (NCBI taxonomy): domain Eukaryota; kingdom Metazoa; phylum Chordata; class Mammalia; order Primates; family Lorisidae; genus Loris; species Loris lydekkerianus. The sequence goes on from CAUYPK010112807.1 coordinate 51,024, forward strand.
ATGTTGGCCACCTCTTTGTAAAATTTTGTAGTGAATATTTTGTAAATAAAGGTACATTTAGCTACAGTTTCCCATTGTATGCAGTTTTATGGGTGACCTTGGGAACACCCTGTAGATGGAATAGCCAACATAACCCGGGAAAGCAGTAAGGTGTTCAAGGTATATGTATGCACATATGGAAACATGGTAGTAATAGAATGTTACTGTAGTAGGAAAATAATGGATTTTTTTAAAAGATGTTATTGGGAAATTACATCACTGTATACAAGACAAAAAACTATTAGATATGACAAAATCTCTAAATGAAGACCTAAATATGAAAGATCAAACTACAATGTAATTTTTTTTAAATATAAGAGAATATTTCTGTAATATGGGGTGAAGAACTTCTCAAGAGTCCAAACACACAAATAATGAAAATATTGTGTGAATATAAGTATAGTATTTCTATTTCATAAAAAAAATAGAAAAATTTTAAAAATGGGTGGGAAAGAATATAATGTTCAACGTTGAAAGCTAGAAAAAGGATTATTGTGTAGAAGATGCCAGCAATTTTCACAAATCAATAAAAAAATGGGAACCCAATGTTTAAATAGGAAAGGAATTTAAGTGATTCATAGAAGGAGAAATCTAGGTAGCTAACCTATATAAAGGTAGTCAACTTTATTAAGGAAAAAGATAATTGTAAACTAAAATCGCAGTAAGATACCACTTTTGACCACTCAAATGTCTAAAGTTTAAAAATTAGATAATGTGTGAGTGATTATATATTGGTTTCACAGTAGTACTGAGTACATTGGATTTTTTTTTTCCATTCCTGAGATATTTTACTAAGAACTATAGCCCAGGATGAAGGAGGGAAGGGGAGGGAGAAGAGAGGTGAGTACGTTGATAGAGGGAGGGTTAGCAGGGGGGCCACACTTATGGAGCACATTGCAAGTACAAGTTGGATCTATCAGGTGTAGAACACAAATGTCTTAATGCTGTAATTGGGTAAAAGAGGTGAAAGTGTGTTGATTAGTAGGATGTAAGCACTCCAATTTGTACAAATAATCAACACATTGAATCCCATAATGGCATAAATGTATTTATGATCTATGTACAAATGACTTAATAAAAAATAAATATAAAAAAAAATCAGATAATGTGAACACATGCATTTTTGGAGGACATGTGCACTGGTATATTCATTAAAGAGAACATTCTGGCAGTATTCAGTAAAGTGAAAAATGTGGGCACCCTAAAAACCAGCAATTCTTCAGCATTTTAATCACATAATTGACTGAAGTGGCAGGAAATTGGAGATGACTCAAAGAGTTCACCACTAAGGAAGTGGATTAACATGAGGAATGCCCATGGGAGACTGTGCATTGGGTAAGAGCAGGGAATGACAGGTACAGGGTAATATAAACAGATTTTTAAACACTTCCAGATAAAATGATGTACTTAGGGACAGAGGGCACTCCCACGGACAACCACTTCATAAACCTGAGTGACCATCACTGACGATGCCAAGAGCCCACAGGAATGTGCACACTCGGAGACCACACTGGTGTGACCATTTCAAAACATTTGTGGAATATCAGCCAATATTCCACACCTGTGTGTATACTTAACAAACATGCATACACATGTTCACTGTAAGAATCCATGAGAATGTTTGTAGCAGCAGGATTTGTAATCAGTCTCAACTGGAAACAGCCCACCTACCTCTCACGAGTAGAAGGAACAAATACAGTTGGGTGTATTCCCACAACTGAACACTGCACTGCCATGAGGAGAAATGAACAGCTTGGATTAATCTCACAGGGACACTGTCCAGTGTAGTGTAGTATGTCAAATAGAAAAGATAGCATAGCGCAAAATTTCATTTCTGTCAAATTTGAAAACAGGCAGAATTAATCTACGGTGTTGAAATCTAGAATAGCGGCTCCACGTGGCAGGGGAAGGTCTGTGACTAGAAGAGGATGGAGGGGGCAGTCTAGGGTCTGGGCCATATTTTCTTTGGTTGACTTTGTGAAAACTCACTAAGCTGGGACTTTATAAATCCTATAGCTTTCTGTACATACATTATATTCCACTAAAATGTACATAATAAAGATCAGAGTCTTTAGTGACACAGGAAGAAACAAAATTAATTCAACCCTATATACCTAAAGTTAAAAGAAGGAGGAGGGAAAAGAGGAAGGAGAAATTCAGACAAAGGAGATTGAAGGGGAAGAGAATGGGGAAAAGATGAGAAGGTTCAGAAAGTCTGCTCGGACTCTATGGCAGAGCACCGTGGCGGACGCCAACTCCTTCTAGGCACTGGGCTTTATTGTTACCACCACTGTTGCTCCTTTTCACAAACAAATTTGGTTTCACAGCACAAGTAAGAAAGAGCACACAGTGTGAGTGGTGGAAAAAGAAAATTGGAAAGAAGAAAGGAAGGGAGGGAGGCAGGAAAAGAGAAAAGAGGAAAGAAAAGGGGAACAAGAAAAAGACCCTAGTACATTTGATTTGGGGTAACTATGCTATTCTAGAGTCCACTATCCCCAATGTTATTTGACTACATAAAAAAAGAAGAGGTTGGAGGAAAGGTTGGGTGGGGTGTGTTGCTGCTTTTCCTACAGTTGGTGCAGCACCGTGGGCCACGGACTCTCGTTACTGTCACAAACTCCAGAGCCCTTTCTCAGTGAATAGTGGGAAACAAAGTCTCATTTAACATGAAACGACCCGCCCCAGGCCATGGAGTCATTGATTCCCAGAAAATACACTTCATTTTGGGTGTTCTGTTTTTTTGGTCATGGTTTTGTTTTATTCCTTTTGACCTGAAAGAATTAATTGAAATAAAAAAGCCTCCCAGCCAGGCTGGGCTTTTGAGAGTGGGAGCTGTGTTAATCTCCATCAGCGTCTGCTGCTTCTGTTTTGAATTCGTTGTCTAGTTTCAGTCCACATCCAGCGACGTAACAATCACTTCAGTTGGGTCACAAACACAAAGAAAAATGCACCCTGAAAGTCTCCTACGTGAAGATGAAAACTCAAGTTTGGAAACCATAGCTATGACCTGCAGTGCATCTCAAAATGGACCACCGTCCTTCTGGTTTCTTTTTCGTAAGCCCTCAACAGTGCCAAATGTATACAATCATGTTTTGTTTCATATATTTCCAACTATTTTCTGGAAAGTAATTGCTCATCTGGCAAATTCCTATCCCTTCCATAAACCCCTCGTAACCTTCTGCTTCTCGCCCCTCCCTGGCCAGCTGAGTTTTGTTTCTACACGACACTTCCTGCTCGCATCTATCTCTGCACACATATCTCACTATATTAAAATAATGCCCAGGGGCATGGCTGTGTCACCCACCAGCAATGAGTTTTTGACGACAAGCCTCTGTCATATTCATTTTTTTAACATCTGGTACCCAACCTGGTATTTAATAAGTACCATGAGTATTTACAACATCTTGCCACTTGTTGAACCAACTGTGGACATGACGGTCACTCATGTGGCCTAATTTAAATTTTGAGAATGGAGTTTAGGCTAGAGGTTAAGATAGTGTGAAGGTTCATTATATTAAGGGTATGAAAGCAAATATGGCTCTCCCTCTAAGGCAGGAGTTCTCAACGTGTGGGTTGTGACCCACAGGAACTGTATTAAAGGGCCACGGCATTAGGAAGGTTGAGAACCACTGCTCTAAGGAGTCATTCTGCAAGCAGAGAATGGGTCTCTCTCTACTTCCTTCCCACAATCTCATCTATCTTCTCTTGACTCCAAATACTTCTTCTACTCTTTCTTATTCATTCAATTTTCAAAATATTTTTGAGGAAAAGTCTTGATACGGTAGAGATTTTACTCTCAATAAAACCATTGTCACTCAACAAATGGCTTTACCTACCTTTGGTTCCCATATTAGACCCACCTCTTTCTAGAATGCCTTCTCTAACATCCCAGCAATAGAGCTTGATGGCCTGATAAAGTGCTACTCCTTGTTTCGTTGATTTGAACAGTTCAAGATTTGCAAAGTACTTCTGTGTATTACAGTATGGTGTTTATTGTTAGCAGAAGACTTTGGCTAGCAGAAGTCCTGACTTTGTTAGCTCCATGGTCTTGAGCAATTGCTGAGGCTTTCTGAGTCTCCTTTACTCATTTGTGAACTTGGAATTGTTTTACAGAGTTGATATGAGGCAATAGTGAGGCACAGTATTGTATCTAATAATTGTGGTTCTGATAACAACTGTCATTCATTCACATGACTTTGTGTACCTCGGCACAACAAAGGAATTCTTGTGTAGATAATACGCTAAGGTTCTAGTACAGAGGTACACTGTATAAACTTTATGGCATACGTAAGGTCTGTGAAAACCTGTCCCCTCATGATTGGATCTAGCGACACAACCAATTACAATCAGACATTGAGATGATCAACTAGAAGGAGCTCTTCTTCCACCCTGTTCAGCAAGAGGAGAAATCGAAGCACCATTCCTGCATGTCCCTCTGGTGGAAACTCCACCGCACTCCTGAGTAATCATTTAGTCAAAATGATTCAGCCATCTGCTCCTTTGGAAGTAGCCCCCATTGTGTAAGTCAGAAGGCAGACAAGCTTCCCTGTGAGGCACGCGGATTTTCCAGCTCCTCTCTCACTGGACTGCACAGACACGCATCCTACCAAAAATACAGCTTTCAGCTGCCAGTCTCAACAGGCGTGGGTGTGTTTGCTCGAAGCAGATGCTGAGTGCCATGTGGCAGCGGGAGGGAAAAATGGGCTGATCGTGCTCCTGACATGATATTTGCAGAGATCTAAACTCACTCCTAAGGTCCTCTGCAAATGGTCTGAGCATTCCTTTGGATGCTTTGCTTTTAGTCCCAGCTAGAAGGAGGGGTGGCTGAAAGCCAGCCAGCCCTGGTAGAAGATTTCAGTCAATTAACAGCAGCCTGACCTGCGATGGGAACACAACTCACAATTAGGGCCCACTCTTTGATTTGGGTTGTGACAATACCTAATAGAGATTGAAGAGTCATCAGCCACACAATCATAACATTTTAAAGAAATTATGGGCACCCAGTAGGAGGCAATAGCCAAGAAGGACAGCGGAGAGATACGACAAATTCAGCCATGGTTTCTCCTAACAAAAAACATGCATAAAAGTAGAACCTATCATTCTTTGAGTACCTACTATAATCAACACTCTACTAGGTATTTTTCATTCATTATCTTATTTAATTCTCCCAAGAACTCTTAAAAGCTAAACATCATTATCTACATTGCAGAGATAAAAAAAATCTAGGGTTCAGGCAAATAAATTTATCCAAGTTAACACAGTAAGTAGCAGAGCTAGGATTCAACCCAGACCTGTCTGGCTCAAGAATACATTGGGTTAGAGAGAAATAATACGCATTATTTGATGAAGGATGTGATGATAGGGCATAGCTGATGTGCCTATAAAACCAAGCACTCACCTGGCACTCAGGCAAAAGGAACCCGGCTCTCACTTCAGGACTCAGGAGGAAAAATTACAAATGGACCTGAGTGAGTGAGTCCTGAACTAACAAGAAACTGAATAACTCACAGCCTTGCTGATGCCTGGACTCATTGGAGGGAGGGAGGGGGAGGCCTTCCCCTCTTCAGAATTGGAGTGACAGCAGCTTGGAAATTTTTCTTTTCCAATTCAACTGTGCCTGAATCATCGTTAGATTCCCCTCAGCACCTTGCACCAGCTTTGCAAATATTAGGTGCTAAACAAATATTTGTAAAAGGAAGAAAATAATGGAATAATAAAGAAAGTTATTCATGGAAAGCAAGAAAGAACAGCAGGGGAAAAAAAACAGTAGGCTCCAAGAGCACATCAGCCTTTCTTTGAGGAGTCTCCGCGTGCAGTCCTAATCCTCGGCACCTTTCCCTCTTCTACACTGCTCAGAACTTTCTGCTAGTACCATCTCATTGTCCCTTAGCATATGTTAATTTAAATCTACTCATGTGTTTAGCAAATAATAGTTCATTGTCTATAGAAGATACAGTTAACTGTTTCCTTTCATGCAACTTTCTGGCTATATCTCCCCATTACCAGTAATACAAAAGGTGATAATGGAAGAGAAATCTGGAATTTTTTCTGGTTTACATTTCCTCTGTACACTTAGGGTAATGCCCCACTTATAAGTACAGCTTAATAAGCATTGGCTCTTCACAGACAAACTTCCTTCTAGTGGACACCCTGGAAAGTTTCCTAAAGACCAAGTCTTCCATGAGACATTGTTTGCTTTGGACATCAGAAACAAATCAGCCCCACCTTAATTGGGGCTGTAGATGAGATTTGCCTGGTAAGATATATGGGTCCTTATGAAAGTTTTGAGATACACAAAACCCAAGAAATGTAAAATTTGCATAGACAGAAATAAATGAAGCCCTCTCAGCAACACAAAAAAGTGTTGTAGAAGCGAGTAGAAGCTTGCACAGGTGAATCAGAAAGGACGCTGCCGGCTGTGTTCCTGGGCAGAGAGATAATCAACCATAGCACAGTCTATCTTAACACTTTCCTAGTGACCTACACATGAAGGCTCCCCTTTAAGGATCTCTTGAGCCCACAAGGTAACTATAAGAATATGTTCTTTAATCTTTACCCGGATGCTTTAACAGAGCCTCCTTGGGAGGGGCCCGTGAAGGAGCTACAGCCCGTTTCCTTTGAGAGAGAGTGAAGCTTTGAATGCAACAAGAATTCCTTGAAGCCTGGAGTGTTCAATTTTACTTCACCATGCCCCCAGTATAATCCATTGAAAGGGCACTGTCCTTCAGGCCTTTCAGCTGGGCTGACAGCTGCCCACTGATTAATTGACAGGTTAAAAAGATTGATTCCACATGTCAGAGCTGTAACCCTGCCAGAACAATACAGCTGTCACTTGGGCTGTAAAACAGACGCTTACATTAGCAGTCCTGACAGAGCTGAGCACAGACACATGCACCTGCCTTTATGGAGAGCCTACACACACAGCCATGCTGAGATTAATCATTGTGAAAGCAACATTGGAGGATCAAAGAAACGCTTCCATGATGGAATAGTGGTGGCAATGCTGGCTTGGCATGTTCTTGGTCTGCAGATGGTGCCCAGTGGGTATGCCAAAAGCGGTACAGGGGACAAGGTAGGGCTTCAACAGTTGTCTGTGGCTACTGCCTGCCTCTCAGCCCCAGTCCTTCCAATGTGCACTTCATCCTACTCCTGACATCCATAGACAAACCCCCACCACTTGCCTAGAACTCTACAGCACAAGACTAAGCCTCTCCAGGCCAACACACACACAGAGCCACCCTCATGCCAACCTATTTGTGGAATAATTATTAAAAATTTAACTTCAGTGGATGGTGCCCCTAACACACCCAACTTCTGAGCACGTCAAAAAGAGCAAGAGACCCCAACAGCCTGGGGCTTGTTATCTTCCAACCAGAAGACATCTGGGACAGCTGAACATACATGAGCTTTTCCAAAGCCTTTCAAAGTGGCATGATTGCCTGTGAACAGCTTCAAAAGAGAACTCCCACAGTGTAATTCTTATGTATTTAAAATCTAAATGGATTGAAATTGTCACTAGATAATTTAGATAATTAAAGTACTTAGACTAGATAATTCCTCAGGACAAGGCTGGGTGTCTCTGGAGTTAAACCAGGTCTCATATTCTCCCCAGATCCTGGGACTGTTCCACCTGTACAGAGGCATTACCGACCCTCATACAGGGTTCCAGAATAGGCAAGTGGGCTGCCCTTCTGGTGACCGACCTGTCTAGGGCAGCAGATAGCAGCAACAGCCCACAGTTGGGCCAGCATCCTCACCTGGGTCTGGTCACAGCACTTGACCTAGGTTATTACTATTTACAAATTTCATGTGCTCTAAATACCCAGGATTTCTCACCCTAAAAATGGTGTTTCTGGAATAATAATAATAATGTTTCAATGAGAATTCTTAGAGTCCCATAGAGTACTGGTTTCCAAACTTAGCTGCTTATACTTTTCTGAGAGATGTTTAAAAAATTCAGATACAAGGGCCCACAGTAGGACTGGAAAATCAGTATTTTCAGGTATAGGATCTAGATATTTGTATTTTAAATTTGCTTCCTATTTGATTCTCAGCAGACACAAGTTTGGTAACCACAGGTCATAAGACACTCAAACTAAAGACAGAGAGTTACCTGGTCACCTCTCTTCTATGAAAGGACAAGGTTTGGGGAATATTTTTTTCCCAAAGTTCCCAGTGAACATTTATGCCTCAAAACACATGAAGGAAATAATCATTATGTTTATATATGATGTGCTAATAATTTAAAATATGAGCTTTCATTGCTTTGGGACAAGGCCCTAAAACCATAAAATCCAATTTGGGACATTACAAATTACCTTTGCAGTGTACATGATCTAATGAAGAAATATATGTATATATATATATATTTATATTTACATATATTTCTTCATTAGATCATGTACACTGCAAAGGTAATATGTGTATGTTGTAACACATAAAAACATATGAAAGTCACTAAAGATAACAATGACAGTACTTTCATGCACATGCCCATTCAGGTAAGCAATATTAACAGCCCAATGTGTGTCCTCCTCATCTTTCTCCATGCTTACACACACACACACGTAGACCACTGTACCATATGTAGGTTAATTTTATGTGTCAACTTGACTGGGCTAAGGGATGCCCAGCTAGCTGGTAAAACATTATTCATTATTTCTGGGTGTGTCTATGAGGGTGTTTCCGAATAAAATCAGCATTTGAATCAGTGGACTGAGGAAAGAAGATCCACCCTAGCAAAAGTAAAGAGGCATCATTCAACCCCGTAAGGGTCTAGGTTAGTGATTTTCAACTGGTGCTCCATGAGAGGATCTTAGCTGTTCCACAAACATTTCGAAAGATCATTAATTATTTTCAAAAGAAGTGCAAAGCACAGTAAGTACCTTCTTTTCTACTTCTTTTCTATACTCTTTTTTTTTTATCAACATAATTTAAGTGTGCCACAGAAGTCTAACTATAGGTTTAAGTGTGACATGAAATAAAGAAGGTTGAAAAACACTGGTCTGGATAGAACAAAAAGGCAGAGAAAGAGCAAGTTCACTCCTTTGCTGAGCTGGACCATCCACCTTTTCCTGGACATCAGAACTCCAGGCTCTTGGGCCTTCAGGCTCAGACTGAATTATCTCAGCAGCTCTCCTGCTTCTCCATCTTGCAAATAGTCTACCATGGGATTCGTCAGCCTCCAAAATTAAGTAACTGGGTCCCCATAAGGAATCTCCACTCCTATATTTAAATATGTCCTTTTGATTCTGTCTTTCTGGAGAACACTGACCTCTATGTATGGTTTGGATTTTCTTTCTTTTTATATTGTCTTCCTTTACATGGTACTCTAACACTTCTTTTGGGAGAAGATATTTTTAAAATACACCACAAACTCATAAAAGCTCATTTCGGTTTTGCCTTCTGTCCTCCCACCCCATCTCCCTATTATTTTCTGTTCCAGCATCTGTTACAAAGACACGCCTGCTTTCCAGAGTATTCTTCAGGCAAAATATGCAAGGAGCACAGTTAGCCCTTCCCTCTGCACCAGGGCCAGTAGGAGATGACAAACAAGGGAGGCCTTCCACCGATTTACTCTTCAAAAATCACCAGCCAATAACTACATTGAAATAGAAACAAAGAAAGTTATCTGTCTTACTAACTACACAGGACCAGTACAAGACTGTGGAGTTTCTGCAAGTCACAAAGAAATGATGGTGGTGACTCTATAGTCCAATCTCTGGATAGTCGGCATGAGCAGGGCACTGTGGGCCAAGAAGAATGCAACCTACCGGGCACAGAACACATACAGCGCAGATGCCGCTCAGCTGTGCCACTGATCTTCCTATATATATGAGTGATATAAATGACACCATCGGCGTGAGTCGCCTATCACTGGCATCTCCACAACAGGAAATGGGATGCCACATACACCCCTGATTAGCACTGACCGGGTGCCAGTTACAGCACTGGCACCACAGGACAAACACACCGACATTCCCACAGCTACCCCCACCGGAAATCCCTAACTTGAAGGGGAGCAAAACACAAGTAAGTCAGCCACACAGGAGAAGTGCCCCCAGCAGGAGAAAGATCAGACACCAGTCCTGGCTCTCGGCACCATGCAGCTGCTCAGGGACTCAAGGCAGTCAGATGGCTTCGCCTGTGGCTTCTTCCCTTGGGCTGTCCTATGTGCTATCTCTCTGCCCACCCCAAAGTCACAGCATGACAGAGCCTCTGAAACTGCCACCTACACCTCCTCTCCAGCAAGGACTGTCCAGCTGCTGCTCACCAGTCAGCTGGGACAGGGGGCTGGTCCTGAGCGGCCCGTCCTGTCTGCTCTTAGCTTGCATGGTGTATTAGCAAACCTAATGCGGTTTGCAGTCCCAGGAAGTCCTGTTACCCTGCTACCCTTCCATCTCATTGTGGCAGGCCAGGCTCTTTTTGCATCCTTCACCTCACGGAAGGATGGCAGAATAAAAGAGTTGAGTTATAACTGTGATGTTTCAAAAGCCAGTGTCGAAAACAATGAGATAAAGATTGAAAAGAACCTGAGATTGGTCTGAGCCAGGTCACCCCACTAATAAAGAAATAAATTATGACATCTTCTTAAACTGAGAGGAGGGATAGGAAAAAAAAAAAAAAAAAATGAACATGCCGGCAAGTCTCTAAGAAGGGACAGGCCATGGGCCAACCCTGGGCAATGTGATGGGCTTTCCAGAATAAAGCAAAGGCAGAAAGTCATTTGCCCCTGCCCTGCCCCAGTTTCTTCCATCTCTGTGACAGAGCCAAAGGGCACAGCAGGACCCCTAAGATCTGCTTAACTCCTGCCAACCCAGAGCACTTGGTTGGGAGCAGGGAGACACTTGGGGGGAGAGGAGGGTGCAGGCGACAGCCTCCAACAACCTCACAGGGTCGCCCAGGCCAGAGAGCCGTGGGGCCTTCTCCACACAGCCATGGGTAGCAAGACTGTGGCACAGGGAGCCAGCAAATGTGACAAGGTGGGAACGAAGACGACATCGTGGAGAGGTTTCTGGACCAAAGACTGCAAGACAGATGGGGACGAGGACACCTCTGTGGATGCCAACACGGACAGATGATGGCAATCCAGACAGAGTCCCCAGCCCCATCCAGCTCCTGCTCTCTGTTGAGCTCCCACAATTTATACACCGCCTGGGAGAAGGGGAATGTGTGAAGCTTCAAATTGAGACGAGGTATCAGAATTGTCTTGCTATAGAAAAGTTTTTAAAGATTATATATCTTGCCCATCTGAGTTTGTGGATTGAGATTTGTAGCTGCTACCGGCTGTCAGGAGACCTTTTGTAGAATAAAATAGGTCTCCTCCAGCCCATTGATTGCTCCCTAATTCTCTCCCCACTTGGTGAGGGCAAATCTACGTCAGCACCACTCCAAGGGTGGCGCGCAGGGCAGTGCTGGCCCATAAATGGTTTGATATCTGGCCACAACGAGCACAAATCTGAAAGTAAGGGCTCACAAAAATGTCATAGCAACTGGACATTGATGTGTCAGCACATGACCAGTGGACAGTTCTCGGGGGACACAACATGGGGGGCTGGGGAGTCGAACGTGTACAATAAGCCGTGAGCTTCACACTAGTCATAAACTAGAGGACGGCATATATCAAAGGACTAGGAGTTTAAAAAAAGAAAAAACTGTTGCTTTGCCATAAATGATTTGGGACCTGAGCAGCACTGTTACCCAGCAGCCCTGGAATCCTCGCAGAGAATGACGGAGCCACGGCTTACTTCTCTCCTGTGAGCTAAGCTGCCACAGTTACCACCATCATCCTGCTTAGCGTGGTTCTGACCTCCCTAAGAGCCTGGCCATTTATTTCTAGCTGCTATCCAGGAAACTGAGATGGAGGAGGGCGAGGGGATAGGTGAAGCCAGAACACTTCCGTTTCCTCTCTGCTTTTTGTAGTGCCCAGCTCTGGAGTTCCTCTGTGGAGAGGTTTTAACACTGGCTGGGCGGCCCCAGAGAAATGCAATTTGGGTCTGAACAGGCTTTGCCACAAGTCTCTCTAAAGCTTTTACAGTGAGATTCAATACAGATATACAGATCAATTATCTTAAAAGCAGCAAGGAGGCCCATCAAATATTTCTAGCTTTAAACAGGTTTATTTCCATCCGCACTTATCTCTGCTATTTAAACTCCATTGCTTGCAGTTAATCTTATGTAATGCAGCATAAGAGGGCTTATTTACTTTCTAATGACATCAATTGGCCATAAATATTAGACATCCAAGGTTCGTTGAAGCTGTGGGGACAGTTTTCCATTCTTACTTGACATTTGACTATTTGCAGAGCTCTCTCTTCTGTTTGTTCTTGTGTGACTCACTTATCAGCTGTCATAGGCCCATGTTCGATTTATTTAAATTGAATGAATAAGTACATTAGGAGAGGCTGTCAGGAGGAAAGAGAATGGGAACTCATTGGGATGAGTGATAAGTCAACACGCCATAATAGATATTCTCAGCAAAACTACACAAATCAAAATGCTAAATGGAGGTGAGGAGACAGTCCAGGGCCCCCAAAGGCAGGTGCAGGGAGAGACCAGACCCCGGTGCTCAGAGGACAGAAGATCCCTGGAGGGGATCACTGTGGACCTCCTTAGAGTAGAGGCGAGATTCTTGCAGTAGACACTGAGTCTACGGATGATTTTAAACCTCAAAAAAAAAAAAAAAAAAATTAAATCAGCAATATCTGAGTTGTTTTAGAGCTGAATCTACTGAGCCTTCATACCGGCCACTGTTTCTGTTTCCATTTCATAGGCCGAGACGCTGAGGCTCAAAGATCCTGCAGCTCACCTGAGGCCATAGATGCACGATCCTGCACCCCAAGCACACCCTGTCACTCTCAGCCTCCACCTGGGAAGCAGAGCCCACCGCAGCCATTCTGCCGTGGCAGCTCCAGGCACAGGACAGTGTGGCTCTTCTCTGTGGGATTTCTCTCCTGCACAGATTCATCAGCCAGCTAATTTGGTGAATGCACAGAGGGGATGCAGGCACTTTAACTTGAGAGCTACTAGATGGCTGCCTTTGGCTGGACTTTTCCTCTTTTCACTCCCCCTACCTGCCCAGTTTTCATTTTCAGAATTCCTTATTCTTTGGAGACCCCAATACTTAAGGCAGATTTATCCCTCAGCAAACCCTCAGCTGCAGCAAATACTTTTTTGGGCTAGTAAAATGCAATTCAGTATCATATTTACTTGGACAAGTATTGGTTGGTTACCTATTGGGTGTCCAGGATTTTGTCTTCTGAATTGCCCATTTTCTGCTGGTGGTTCAAAGGCACATGGTTATTGTTGGGAATGTGCCAATAATGCGGGCCTCTAATTTTCTCTGACATTGGTTTTAGAAAGGAGCAGTGTCCATGTTTGGAAGAATAATAGATAACACACATAGGAGAATCTTCAGGAAGAGATAATATAGTTCTTTTTTACATGTTCATTCACTCACTCACCCCTTCTGGTGCCCAGGCCCATGCTGGCACTGGAAGCTCTACAGTGAGGTATTAACAAGCAAGCTTCTTCCATTTAGGCTGCTCATAACCTAATAGAGAGACTGACATGAAACTGATGATCACACGTGAATGGATATTTGCAAACCACTTCTATTCTGTGGAAGCACGTGGCAAAGAGAGGTGGGGGGAGAGAAAAAGGACAGTATGGGGGTGACTGCCTGCTGCAGCTGAGGAGCCAACAGCTCTGTGAAGCATTGGACAGTGTTTCAGGTATGAAGAGGAGGAGAACAACCTGGACAGAGGAAAGAGCTTGTTTAGGTGCCCTGAGGTGACACAAGGGTCCAACAAGCTGGGGACAGGGGTGGGAGATCGGGCTAGACAGCAAAGGGCCTTCCAGGCTCCTGCACCCTTCAGTCTTCATCCTCAATCATCAGGACACCGTGAAGGGGGTACAGCAGTGGTGCCAACATGATCAGATTCATAGTTTGAATAAAAGAAAATCACTCTGGCCGCAGTGTGGGCAGGAACAAAGGGAAGACAGAGTATATCTGCCAAGCCCCTGGGGTGGTAGCACAGAGCAGTAGGCAGGGCTGAGAGCTCTTTTAGGTGCCATGAATGGCACACGGCAGGAGGTTGGGTAGGTGGAGTGAAGTCCTTCCTCAAATCAGCACTAGGAAGCTTTCAAGACCTTTCAATATGCCTCAATACTCTGCAGGTAGCACCAGGAAGGCTGGGATCGCTCACCCTTATTTTTTTACATCAATATATTTAAGTATCAAAAACTAATGTCTGACTTACTGTAGAAGTCCAATAACTACTTACAGAATCTCATCTACTGTGCTTCTCTACTCTGCAGCCGAAGGAACTTTCTCCCGGGGAACCACTATCTAAAACCACCTGCAAAACTGCCAGTCTCGGAATGTCTGCCAATGCCCCCTGGTGCCTGTGGAAATGGGTCCTTGTTTCACATGATGAAGCTCACAGCACATGGATGCAGTCGTGGAGGCCATGTGGCCCCCGTGTTCTGAGCGCCCTCCTACTCTGAGCCATCGCTGCCTGGTGCAGGTAGACGTCAGACTCCACCTGGCTTAATACAGTTTTCTCCTTTGGGAGTTTGAAATGTGGGGGAGACTTAAAACCTAAAAATAGTTGGAATTGAGTCCCTTATGAATAGTAACAATTTGGGTAAAAGTCCCATGACATCATCTTGCAAGTGACCAAAAGATATTTGTTCAAATGTTTTTTCAATTATAAGATAACATGTCAATTTTTAAAAATAAAATTCTACTTCAGGCTTAAACTAGCAAAATATGAGGGTTTTCTTATAATCAGGATGGGAAAAATTACAGAACAGAAACTGTTAAGTAAGCAGTGTCTAGAACACTGATTTTCAACTGGTATGCAGTAAAGAGGATCTTAGTTGTGCCATAAATTTTTTTTTTTTTTTTTTGAGACAGAGTCTCCCTCTCTGTCCTGGGTAGCGTTCCATGGTGTCATATCTCACAGCAGCTTCGAACTCTTAGGCACAAGTGATCCTCTTGCCTCAGCCTCCCAAGCTGGAACTATAGGCAGCTATAATAATTTTTCTATTCTTAGTAGAGACAAGGTCTTGCTGTTGCTCAGGCTGGTCTCAAACTTCTGAGCTCAAGCAATCCACCTGCCTCAGCCTCTCAGGGTGCTGGGATTACAGGCATGAGCCACTACACCCAGCCCAGCCTACAAAAATTTTTAAAGATCATTCATTACTTAAATTACTTTCGAAAGAAGTTCAAAGCATAATAAGTATATTCTTTTTTTTTTTTAACTTGTTTATTGATCAACATAATTTAAGTATACTGCGGAAGTTTAACTATAGGGTCAAAGTGTGCTGTGAGATTTTTAAAAAGTTGAAAACCACTGGTCTATAAGCTCGTGTTCTATTTGTTGTTTTTCTTCTCTCTTACAATCAAACTATCGCATTTTGCTGAAGTTTCTTGTGTAATTGTTCATTCCCCAATAAGTGTGGGTTACAGACTTTCTTGGCCTGGCTATAGATCCTGAAAACAGTTTCTGGAGGTTTCTTATGGGTGGGATTTGCAAACCTCAGGACTAAGGCTGTAGTTTGGCTGGCTCATGTTGAGGGAACGAACCTGTACTACCCAAATGCTGGGTGAGGAGGAGATTGGCCCTGGACCAAAATCCTTAACACCGACTCAGTAACTTGAGCCCTAGCAACGCTTTGTTCAGGGCAAGTTTTTGATCTTTTTCCATCTCCCTCAGCATTTAAGTGTCGTCAACTGACGAACACAGGTTTTATTTCCTCCATGAGAGAATCCCAGTCACACAGAGCCTTGGTACCAGATGTAGACAAGGAGGCTCAAATTAGATCTCAGAGGCAGGGCTGACAGCCATCAACACATGTGAGGATTATTTTCGGAGGAGACACAAGCCAGATATTTATCAGCTAATAATTTCTGGGGCTGACTGCTTCCCAGCATCAGAAGGACAGCTGTCATCTTGAACATGCAGTGCTGATGGCTTCACCTCTGAGCTCTGACCAGGGGACAGACAAAAGCCATTACTTGCAGCTACTGGCCAGGCAGCCCCTGAAGCAGAGAAATGCTGGCAATGGGCAAAGAGGCCCTCACAGACATGGTCCTTGGGACTCTGCAAGAGTCAGAGGCACAAAACCTAGCATCCCATACGCATGGAACAGAAGAGTGGGCCAAAGGAGAAGTTACCCCAGACAGAGTAGCTCAGAGTGGACAGAACATTGAAGACTGCAGGTTCCCGCAGCCTCTGGACTAGGCATGGAAAGTTCTCCATGGACTGGGGGAAAGAGCCCAGAATAGAGCATGGGGAGCCCTGGCTGGAGTAGGAGCTGACCCCACTGGCCAAATGCAGCCTGTCCCTTCCCAGCTAATGCAGGGTGGGTGGCACTGTAGGGTAAGGAGAGTCATGCCCTGTGTCTGAATGGGAGAATGGAGTGGGACCTAGGGCGCAGGGCAGACCTGGCACTGCTCAGGTGAGTGTGGAGAGGGGGCATGACAAGGGATCTTTAAATTCTCTACCCCTTCCCATTGTATCTTTTTCCGGTGAGATGCCCAAACTTCCCTCCCCTAAACGGCAGGTTCATGGCTTCCACCTTGGATAGCTGTTGACATTATCTAGCTGGGAAGTTCACCAAAGCCAGGAATTCCTCCATCTCCTCCTCACGGGGGAGCTGAAGACAGGAAGCACAAGAATCCACGTGTCTTGGGCAGCCATCCCCACACCACCTGGAAATGCTGGCACCTCCCCAAAGGCTGCCTTTCCAAGAGCCGAGGAAATCCCAAAAGCTGTGGCTTCAGGCCACAAACAAGGCAGGAGATCTGGCTGCCTCCCTCTGCCACCAGCTGAAATGCCCACCCACGGCCTGAAGCTGCCGAAGTCAAGCCAACAAGCGACCCCGAGCTTCCCCCGGTCCTCCCTCACCCCCTGCCCCCCAGCAGAGCTCCGTGACAGGGGCACTGTCCCTCTCACCCCCTGGAGGCACCGGGCCATGCAAGGACGAGCACCCAGCAAGGGGGGCTCAGGACCAGAGCCAGTGAAGTGCAGACAATCTCGGGAGACAGATGGCCGGGCGGATGGGCCGGCAGAGAGAGGCTCCTGCTCCTTGTCAAGATGACACTCAAAAGTACATCCCCATCATCACGGGTTGTCAGTGGTGTGTCAGCACGAGATGCTGTGTGTGTGTTTGGGCACTCTGTGAGTTTGGAAGGCTGAGCTGGTTCCCACTTCCATAGCAACGACAAAATCCCAGCCCCAGACGCAAGTCTCTGAGTTAGTGTCAGACGTGGGGACTTGGGGGGGTGCGCAGGAGGGAAGGGTGTCACTCCCAGCAGAGAGCAGTGCTGCAGTGGCAAGGCTGGGCAGGAGGCAGGTTTCTGGAAGTCTGTGGGGAGACTGTGTGTGGGCACGGAGTGACAGAAGGCAGGAGCTAATGGCTGAGCTAAAGGGAAGTGCAATCTGTCAACTTGGGCAAGGCTGGGAATCGGGGTTTCCTGAGTTCTGGTACCGTCCAAGACCCCTGAGGATCCTCTGGGTTTTCAGAAGGAAAACCCTGTTGGTTCCAACTTTGTGAACCAATAGTGACTGATCTGAATTCTTCCAGAATGGAATGGAATAGGAAGGGGAAAATAAATTGTCCAAAGCCTGTAATAAAACCCAGAATTACAAGATATGTTTGCTTCTCTTTGACTGAGGGAGCTAAACATATCTTGAATCCCCAAACACAGGGTCATCAGCGGAAGGATGGCCAAGTCATTGTACATGTAGAGAAAGAACATTAGAATAGTTGCCGCTTTCTGGTCTCTTCTGTCCTGTCTTTCCTGGTCAATTCCAAGTCACTGAATTCTGGCGTTCTATGGATCAGAGCGATCCTTTCTAGGCTAGGCTCTATCAAATGCTGACTATACAATCTAGTTAAGTTATTTTTCTCCCAAGGCCTCAGTTTCCTCGTCTGAGATGAGGGGATAATGGCTTGCTACATGAACTTCACCATGGGATTGGTGGCAAGGGATTTTCTCTGGTCAGTGAAAGCTCAGTCTGCACCCAGAGTCTTTGCTATAAGCTGAATAGCACCTCCATGTCCTGACCCTCAGAAACTCCCATGGCAAAAGGATGGGAAGATTATCCTGCTTCATCCAAGTGACCCCAACAAAATCATGAGAGTCCTTACAAGTGGAAGAAGAAAGCAGGAGAAACAGGGGCAGAAGATGTGATGGCAGAAGGGGAGGTTAGAACAAGAGAATTACTGCCATGAGCAGAGGAATGTGGACAGGAGAAGGCAAGAAGCCATCTGCCTTAAAGTCCCCAGAAGGTACACAGTCCCGAAAACACTGATTTTAGCCCAATGAGATGCATTTTGGACTTTTCTACCTTCCAGAACTATAGGATAATACATCTATTATTTTCTTCAGTAGTTATATTTATGGTTATAGCAGTGATAAGAAACTAACACAGTCCTCTGCTATGAAACAGCCTGAAAACATTTCTCTCCTGGCCTCATCATAACCACTTATGAGCAAAGGAAAGTGCGAAGTCAGGTAGGTTCTTTGCATCCTCCAGAGCTCCTAGCAATGTATTGGGCAGAGCAGAGTTCTTCAGTCAGCACTTGCTGGTTTGATTTGATTTGGCAATGAAGGAAGAAAATAGTTTGGGGTGTAGCATTACTAAAGCTCTTGAGAAGCTTGAGAGTAAATCCAAGCATGAAAGGTCATCCAGTGGTGAACTCCCACTGATTGAAGGAATAAACTGTGGAGCAGGATGGGAGTCTAGTCTCCACCTTGGTGTGTTCATGTGTCAGGAGCATTCAGGAAGCCCCAAGACCACCTCTGCTGTGCTGACCTTGGGTCTTAGAGCACCTTGCCCACAGTATTTCATGTTAGATAGAGAGGTTGACTTTCTCCACAGGAGCCCACTGGGGAAAGCTAAGCCTGAGATCTCAGGAGAGCACAGAAGAGGTTGAAAAATCAGACTATTACTTGATAGCCATTTTCCCAGCAAGGATTTTATGAGCACTGTGCTAGAATCTAGGGATAACAAAATGAATAAAACAGTTACCACACTCAAGGAGACCACAGATTTTCAGAATGCACAGCCTTTAAAGCAATTAATTACAAGATGAGGTTTTAAATACAAAGAATTTATAGGCACAAGGGGAAGTGGCATTTGGATTGAGATTGAGGAAAGATTTCTCTATCCAGAGAATCAGGCCAAAACAATTTCCAGACAGAAAGGAAAAAAATCTTAGTAAATCATCAGCAGGATAAAAGTACATTAGAGCATTTGAAAAACTAGAAATGGAAGGGAATTTCCTCAACCTGATAAATGGCATTTATGGAGAAACCACAGTTGACTTCATCTTAATGGTAAAAGACTGAAAACTTTCCCCTTAAGGTCAAGAATGAGACGAGAATGGTGGTTTTCACTACGGCTAGTTAACATTGTACTGGGAGATATAGCCAAAATAATTAGAACAGAAAAAGCAATGAAAGGCATTCAATTTGGAAAGGAAGAAGTAAAATTATCTCTATTCATAGATGATATAAACCAATATACAGAAAATCCCAAAGAATCCCCAAGAAAACTAGTAAAACTAATAATTCAATTCAGCAAAGTTGCAGATTACAAGATCAACACACAAAAAAATCAGCTGAATTTTTATATACCAACAATGAATAATCCAAAAAGGAAATTAAGAAAGCTGTTCCATTCATAGTATCATCGAAGAGAATAAAAGACTCAGGAATAAATTTGGCTAAGGAAGTAAAAGATTTGTACACTGAAACCTTTGTAACATTTCTGAAAGATATCAAAGAAGCCTAACTCAATGGAAATACAGGTCATGCCCATGGAATGAAAAATTCAGTATTGTTAAGCCATCATTACAAGTCAAAGTGACATACAGATTCAACACAATATCTAGCAAAATTACAACAGGTTCTTTTTTTTTTTTTTTTTTACAGAAATGAAAAGGTCAATCTTCAATTTCATATGACATTGCAAAATGCCTGAATGCCTAAACCAATCCCAAAAAAAGAATAAATTTGGAGAACTCATACTTCCTGATTCCAAAACTTCCTACAAAGCTACTGTAATCAAAACAGTGTGGTAGTGGCATTAAAAGAGTCTAGAAATAGACCCATACATCTTGGACAATTAAGTAAAATGGCAAGAATGTCAAGTCCATTCAACAGGCAAAGAATAGTCTCTTTGACAGATGGTGGTGCTAGGACAACTAGATTTCTGCAGGAAGAATGAGATGGGAACATATCTCAGGCCGTATGTAAAAATTGGTTTAAAATGGGTAAAAAATATAAATTTAAAAGTTAAAACTATACAGTGTTTGCCAAAGAGGCACATCTTAATGACCTAATTATGGCAATAAGTTCTTAGATACAACATGAAAAGCATGACAACAAAAGAAAAAAAACAAAGATCAATTATATTTCACCAAAATTGAAAACTTGTGTATCAAAGGTGGACACTGAAAGTGAAAAGACAACCTGAAGAGTCAGAGAAAGTATTTTCAATTGGTATATTTAATAAGGGTCTAATATCTAGAATACAGAAATAACTCCCACAACTCAATTAAAAAAATGCAATTTAAAAACTGGCAAGGGACTTACATAAACATTTCTCCAAAGAAGATATAAAAATGGCCAAAAAGCACATGAAGAGATTCTCAAATATCATTAGTCATCAGAAAAATGAAAATCAAAATCACAATGATCACATACCATTTCACACCTACAGAATAGCTATAATTTTTTTTTTTTTTTTAGAGACAGAGTCTCACTTTGTTGCCCTCGGTAGAGTGCTGTAGCATCACAGCTCACAGCAACCTCCAGCTCTTACGCTTAAGTGATTCTCTTGTCTCAGCCTCCCAAGTAGCTAGGACTGTAGGTGCCTGCCACAACGCCCAGCTATTTTTTGTTACAGTTTGGCCAGGGCCAGGTTTAAACCCGCCACCCTCAGGATATGGGGCCAGCACCCTACTCACTGTTCCACAGGTGCCGCCCTAGAATAGCTATAATTTAAAAGGTGGAATGTAGCAAATGCTGATAAGGATGTGGGAAAATGGAACCCTTGTGCATTGATGTTGTGGGCATCCAATGATGCAGCTGCTGTGAAGAACAGATTGGTGGTTCCATAAAGTTAAACACGTAATTACGTGTGTGTAATTAATTGTAACCCAGCGATTCCACTCCAAGGTATATGGCTGGAAGAATTAAAAACAGGGAATCAAACAGATGCTTGTACACCAAGGTTTATTGCCACGTTTTTCTCAGTGGCCAAAAAGTAGAAACAACCCAAGTGTCTATTAACAGATGAATATGGATAAACAAAGGGGTCAAGACACAATGGAATATTATTCAGCCATAAAAAGCACGATGTTCCAATACATGCTACATGTAGAACATGAGTAAATATTGAAAAATGAAATAAGTGAGACATAAAATGACTAGAGGAATTACTGCTTCAAGGATACAGAGTTTCCATCAGAAGTGCTGAATAAGTTTAGGAAATAGATAGTGGTGATGATTGCAAAACATATAAATGTAGTTAATACTATTGAATTAAAAAATGATTCAAATTGACACATTTGTTATACATTTACCATGATTAAAGAAAAAACAAGAATAAATGTATCCTAGTCCATTTTGCATTGCTCTAAAGCAGTCTTTTCCAACCTTTTTTTATCTTCCAGCACACTTGAACCTACAGTTAAGGTTCCGAGGCACACTCAAATGTTGATCAAAAAAAAAAGAGGCGGGGGCAAAAAAGTGAATACACTTACTGTGCTTTGAACATGTTTTGAAAATAATTTAATTAAGGATCTTAAATTTTGCAGGACACCTAGATCTTCTTATGACACACTGGTTGAAAATCACTGGTCTAAAGGAGATACTTGAAGCTGTCAGGCTGTATAAGAAAAGTGGCACTAACATCTGCTTCTTGTGAGGGCTTCAGGAAGCTTCCAATGAAGGTAGAAAGCAAAGGAGCAGGTGTGTCACACAGCACAGGGGGTGTAAGAGAGAGAGACAGAGAAAGAGACAGAGAGAAAGAGGGGAGGAAGTGTCAGGTTAAATTTCACATTGTAGCTGTGTCCTTCACCCAGGAAGTGAGTATATCTGTGCAATGTACCCACTGGGGGGGAATTTACCTGCCCCACCCCCATTTGCAGTTAATTTAGCTTTTCTCTCATGTGAGCACAGATTTGTTAATCTTCTAGATTCGAATTGAAACTAACTACATGTGAGGCTTATTTTTCCATTCTTGTGATACTTTGAATATTCTTCAAAGCTGACCAGGTTGTTGTTAACCTGAAATAAAAATAAAATAAAATAAAATAAAATGGCTTTATCAATTTTATAAAAATAAAAATAAACCATCAAAGCAGACAGCCCTCAGAATCGGAGAAAATATTTGCAGGTTATACCTCCGATAAAGGTCTAATAAGCAGAATACACAGAGAACTCAAATTTATTAACAAAATAAGAACACGTGACCCTATTTCAGGGTGGGCAAGGGACTTAAAGAGAAACTTCTCTGAAGAAGACAGACGCAAAATCTACAAACACATGAAAAAAAGCTCATCATCCTTAATCATCAGAGAAATGCAAATCAAAACTACTTTGAGATATCACCTAACCCCA
>CAUYPK010112812.1:0-10243 GCA_963574355.1 Loris lydekkerianus
TTTCACGTATACCCTTGTAAGATGCACCGTAGGTGTAATCCCACCAAACACCCTCCCTCTGCCCATCCTCCCCCTCCCACCCCACCCTCACCTCCCTCTCCAAATTTATAGGTTTATGGTTATGGATAAACCCAAAGTAGCGGACATGAATGTGGGGACGGGGCCATGGTACGGTATGGGTGGGGGGAGTTTTGTGTGGGGGGAGGGTTGGGGGGGGGTCCACACCTACAGTGCATCTTAGAATGGGTACAGGCAAAACCTACTAAATGCAGAATACAAATGTCTACATACAATAACTAAGAAAATGCCATGAAAGCTATGCTAAACAGTTTGATGAGAATATTTCCGATTGTATATGAAACCAGCACATTGTACCCCTTGATTGCACAAATGTACACAGCTATAATTTAACAATAAAAAAAATAAATTAAAAAAAAATAGCCAGGTGTAGGATGCCTACAGTCCCAGCTACTTGGGAGGTGAAGCAAGAGAATTGCTTAAGCCCAAGAATTTGAGGTTGCTATGAGCTGTGATGCCGTAGCACTCTACCCGGGGTGACATAGTGAGACTCTGCTCAAAAAAAAAAAAAAAAAATGAAACTTTTGACATTTTTACATACATATGCAGTGCTTACACACAAAATCAATGCTGTAATAATGCACTTCTGTGAAGTGAAATTTGCAGAAAATGCATAAAATGAACTAGAACTCTCCAAATGTCTTTACACAATTTATACCTCCAGTATGGGAAATGCTGTGAAGATAAAATACATAGCATGACGAGTTATAAAAAATGTCAACAATTTAAAATAGTGAGTAGAAAAACTAAAAACAGAACAAATACTAAAAATAAAATCAACATAAGAAAAAGTATTATAAGAATAGATTTTGGATAGTGATATAGAGATAGTATATAAAAGCTGACTTACTTTCACAATCATTAACTGTATTTTGAAGTCTTATACTGTGATGAATAACGACTTTTTTCTTTTAGGGCATGGCTGTCCTTAGAAAATAAGTTCAGATCATTTCTATGTGGCTCTGCTCTTTTTGAAATTCTTCTGTGATTCTATGTGCATGGTTATGCGGATTCCCTATTAAACTTTCCCATCTTCTGGGCCATGCTTTCATGTTATTTTGGGCACACAGAAATCCATTCTGAATGCATTGATATACAGGCCACAAATTTAGCAGAAAAGTATTAATGATTTAACAGCAATACTGTTGAGGGTTTTCTTATCCTATTATGGACCTAAGTAGAATATTTTCAAACCAGTCAGTAACTTCACTGGCTTCTTCAGGCAAATGCAGCTTTAATTTATTAAAAGCTCCTGGAATGTCATCAGCTGGAAGGAATGCCAGCGCAGGCAAATGACTCATTTTAAACTAAAGTTTTCATTGTTGCTTTATCACATGGCCAATCCACTCATCTACATTTTCTGCCAAACGCATTGAGCTGGAAAAAACAAACTTTATTGCTAACACCTTGAAACTTTCCTTTAAAAGGCTTGATCATACCTACTTCCAAGTCTGTCATTACGGTTTGAGCATTCAATTGAAACCCATTTCCTTCTGCAAAGTCCACCAAATTTTCAAATAAGAGTTTTAAAAGTGCTTCACTTTTTCCAGTCATTAATACGTAAATAAGCAGATAAGTTCTACAATGTTTGGATCCAACAAGGGCATGAATTCTATGTAGTCAATAAAAAACAGTGGGGACAGTTTTGAAAGTACAATCCATTAACCGAAGGGAAGCATGCACTAGATTTACTGGTAAATACAAGTCTGTCTTCTTCAACAATCAAATTCCTACTTAAGAATATTTCATCATTTAATGGGTTTTGTAACACTCGGGGGAACCTCAATATCTGCAAACATTTGGGGTTAGGATGATCCCTGAGCTTGTTGAATTCTTTTAATTCTCTGACAAAAAGTGTTTTTTGAAGGCAAACACGTTGCTGTTTGAAGGGGCAGAGCACACAATGGAATAATTTGACAGGGGAGATTTATTGTATTTCCCCCTGCATGTTTAGTTCTTCTATGATCTTCAAAACACTCGCTGCACTTGTATTTGGAGAGTGGTTGTGGTCCACAAATTCTGTAGGTATATGCTGTCTATTTGAAAGTCTGGTTATTGCTCAGCAGTTGCAATTAAGTGATTTTCTGCTTTCACAGTGTCAACAATTAGCTTTTCAACTTTTATCTTTCACTATTAAGTAGCCTCACAACACTTAACTTACAACAGCGTTTTCACAGGAACAATTTCACAGATCCCTTCCATTGTGTTGTAAGGAACACAGTAAAAAAGAATGATGGTTGGCTTCCCCAGTACCAAATCTTTGTTAGGATGCAGGGGTCCTCAAACTATGGCGGGCCACATGAGGCGGTGTGATTATATTTGTTCCCGTTTTGTTTTTTTACTTCAAAATAAGATATGTGCAGTGTGCATAGGAATTTGTTCATAGTTTTTTTTTTAAACTATAGTCCTCCCCTCCAGCAGTCTGCGGGTCAGTGAACTGGCCCCCTGTTTAAAAAGTTTGAGGACCCCTGGGAGAAACAGAACCAATAGGATACGTATTTGGATATATACATACCAATAGGATATATATTTAGATTCATTAGGGCAATCGGCTCACATGATTATGGTGCCTGAGAAGTCCCAACAGGCCATCCGCAAGCTAGAGACCCTGGGATGTCAGTGGTATGCTCAGTTCAAGTCTGAAAGGCTCAGAACCAAGGAAGCCAATGGTGTAACTCTCAGTCTGAAGCCCAAAGCTTTAGGACCCAGGGTGCTGCTGGGAAGCCTAGAATTCTGTCATCCAAATCAGCAGAGGAAAAGTCTTTCCCAGCTCTTAGAGAGCAACCAATTTGCCTTCTGTATTTTTTCTGTCTGGGCCCTGGATGATTGGATGGTGTCTGCCAACATTGAGGGCAGAGTTTCTTCATCTATTCCACTAAGGCTCACACTAACTCTTCTGGAAACACCCACACAGACACACTCCAAATAGCGTTTATCAGGTTTTTAGGTGTTGCTTGATCTAGTCAAGTTGACACCTACAATTGAATCTACAAGTCCGCTGTTTGTCAGCTTGGCACCGTACACATCTCATTAAACCATACCTAACTTTCCAAATATAGACAATGACAATGTGATAGTTCTGCTGAGTGTGATACAACCATCCTGTGATTACGATTTTCAGGATATTAGATGTTAGGGATTTTAGACCTTAGGGATTTTGATCTTTAGAGACTTTTGATGTTCAAGATTGTATCCTTCAGGATTATGATCCAAACCCCTTGGAATTATATTATACAGGGTCAGTGCCTGTGGCTCAGCGGCAAGGGTGCCAGCCACATACACTGGAGCTGGTGGGTTCGAACCCAGCCCAGGCCTGCCAGACTACAATGACAACTGCAACCAGAAAATGGCTGGGCATTGTGGTGAGTACCTGTAGTCCTAGCTACTTGGGAGGCTGAGGCAAGAAAATCACTTAGGCCCAAGAGTTTGAGATTGCTGTGAGCTGTGACACTCTACCAAGGGTACTTAGTGAGACTCTGTCTCAAAAAAAAAAAAAAAGAAAAAGAAAAGAAAATTAAAAAAAAGACATTATATTATACCTTAATTTGTTTGTTCATTGTCCACCTCACTCTAAGGTCAGCTGTATAAGAATAGGAACTTTAGCTTCTTCAATATTCTGTCTAATATTGTACCTGTCATGTGACAGGTATTTAGTCAGTATTTATTATCAAATAAATCAATTTCTATCTTGTTTCTGCCTTTTGTCAAAAAATAATCTTTGGATTAAAATAAGTAGGAAAAAGCTGGTTGAGAGAGAATTCAACCAAGAGGCATTAAGATTATACCAGGGTTTTCTAAGTGATGATAATTGCTGTTATTTATTGAGTACCAAGTAGGTACCAGAAACTGTGTTAAGCTTGACCTACATTACTTAATGAAATCTTCAAAGCAACTATTATTAACCCTCCTTTGGTAGATAAAGAAGCTAAATTCCCAAAATGTCGGGGAACTTACCCAATCTGGTTGATATCCAAACCAAAACTCAAACCCGGGTCTCAGAGTCTCTGTCCTTAAACACTCTGTGACTTCATGAAATTAGAACAGTATTTCTACACTATTTTTAGATTTCTTGGAACCAAACCAAATTCCATACTAGGATCCATGATATTCAACTAATTTTTGTAATTTTTAAGAAATTGGGAAACTTGAGCTAGGTATTAGAAAGCTGGATATGAATCACCAGCTGGTGATAGATTCATGCCTGTAATAACCATCTTTAAGAAGAATGAACTGTCTAGTAAAGGACCACAAAACCATGTAGTTTAGTTGTACCAGGTATGTAACAACTTTGGCACCTGAAGTACTTTTAGACCAGGCGTTTCAGTTTGTATACCACCGACCACTTCCAGTTGTCTTCTCCCAGCCATTGTACATATTTTGATTTCCTGGCTGCCCCCCCAAGGACACTGCAGCACATAACCTCCAGAAACTATAGAAGCCTAACCCAGGAGAAACTTGAGGCACACACCTTGTTTAGGATCCCTTTGAAAGAAGTAATACTTGATCATTAAGAGCCAGCAGAGGTTTACTTTAGACTCATACGACTAAATTCATTTTCTAAAACAAAGCTATTACATTTATATTGATTCTAAATGACAAAGAAGTGCTGGCAGCAAAATATCAAGTGTAAAAATTTTAAACCTACATCTTAGACTATCTTAGAGGCAAACACACCAGAAATTGGGAATAACGTTTACCCCTGGGAAGGGAATGAGAAGGCTAGAGGACAGTGGAGGAAGGCAGGCACATTTTTTCATTGTCTGTCTTAGAGCGCCTTTTGGATTTTATAGCCCCAAGATTTCACAGTTGATGGAGCCCTTATTGATGCAAAGGTGGCAACCACGGAGCATATGGAACAGAATCCAAACCAATGAGCCTGACTTTTAGAAAAAATTTACTGAAGATTCTCTGAGATGAGAATCGCCACCCTTATTGCAACACAGAAAAACCAACTGACTTTGTCCTCAATTACCACAGGATGCTGAATTCAGCTGCCTGTTGGAAGTGAAGTTCAGTTGTTCCCAGCACATGACTCAGCAGCTGGTTGGCTTCACAATGCATCTTGGCATATTGAACCCAATTAAGTCAGTATCTAACAAAAACTTCCTCCCTCTTTTAAAATTTTGGATTATTTGACTAATGTTTGTTAGTTTCCCAACTACAATGAAAAATAGATTCTTAGGGTATAAAATTTTCCTGCCTTCCTTTACCTTCTGTTGTCTGCAAACTTAAAGCTTAAGAGAATGAAATTAAAGTTTCGAATCATTGTTTCTCTTAGCTTTTGTCTTGAATGAATTTGAAATGTTTTTGCTTCAAGAATATTGAATTCATAACTTTTTAACAATAACAAAAGGCATCAAAAGGTATGACTGCATTGCTCTACCTTTTCCAAGAAATAAAATGTAATTATTAGAGATAACATACATAAACCCTAAATTGAAGGAGGGAAAGAATAAGAGAAGTGGAGAGAAAGAATTGACAGGTGCTGGAGATGGAAACATTTCAGACGATATCCTATTTCTTTCAGTTTTTTTAAAACATTGCAAATACTTTTTGACAACGAAACACAATTTTAAAGAATAAAGTATATATGGTACCATGCATTACTGTTATAGATATTGTAATAATGTACTAATAAAATTTGTTCTCTTAACTAGGTGTGTTGTGCACTTATAGTCCCAGTTACCCATAGGCTGGGATAGAAGGATCACTTGAGCCTAGGAGTTTGAGATCACAGGGAGCTATAATGACACCACTGTACTCTAGCCAGGGTGACAAAGCAAGATCTCATCTCAAAAAAAAAAAAGAAGTTTGTTCTCTATGTGTTTAAAGACTTACCTATATTTACGTCACTATTTTACTCTTCCTCCCTAAATACAGAGCAAATAATTGGTGAAAATTTTTTACTATTATTTTTCCTTGCTCTGTTAACTGAAGTTGAAATACATCAAAAGTTTTCTTTCTCCTAGAAGTTCTGTCTTTGAACTTTCCCCAATTTGACACTATAAACCTAGACATAACAACTTTGGCTTCATGTGTAAAACCTAAGAATGATTGCTAACCAACGAAAATACACCAAAATGCAAAAATAACACAGAAGAAAATTCCTGGAAAGTTGATCTCATTCATTCTGTTTCTTGAAGGCTGATTATGTAGTTTATGGATTAAACAGGTCCTTCATTCCTTCTCATTCCAAATACAATTTCACTTCTACCATTGAATTGTATGTTCCTCCCCATTAGATAATTCGTATGGTGCTACTTCACATAACGGTCTGCTATGCCAACTGCCAGGTATATGGGTTCCTGGCATACAGTTGCAAAACTCTGGAAACTACCATCTGCTAAAGAGAGGCATTTCACTGAAGTCCTGTCCCTAGATAGTCATGTCCTTTCCTGGGGATAGTTCTTACCTTTTTTTTTTTGGAGACAGAGTCTCACTATGTCACCCTGGTAGACTGTTATGGCGTCACAGATCACAGCAACCTCAAACTCTTGGGCTTAAGTGATTCTCTTGCCTCAGCCTCCCAAGTATCTGGGACTATAGGCACCTGCCACAACACCCAGCTATTTTTGTTGTTGTTGTTGTTGGTTGGTTGTAGTTGTCATTGTTGTTTGGCAGACCCGGGCTGGGTTCAAACCCGACATCACCTGTGTATGTGGCTGGTGCCCTAGCTGCTGAGCTACAGGCACTGAGTCAGTTCTTACCTTTTTAACATGAGACTAAAAAAGTCTGGTCTCCATCCTCTTCAGAATCCCTGAAGAGCCCCAGTTCCAGAGATCCTATGAGATTGGCTGAGGCCACCATTGTGATTGTCCTATTTCTCACAGGTGTTGTCCTCAGCACACTCCCCAATAAGCCTTACTTGCACAAATCTGTACCCCCAAATCTGCTTCTGGGAAAATAATCCAAGTAAGATAAATGGATTGATTCTCCCCACCACCTTCCAGTATGATGGAATCGAGTTATAGTGATATGTCTGTGCTTTCTCCCTCTAATTTACAAGGATTGTTTTTTGTTTCTTTTAAGTTCCTGCAGTATCATGTTGCAGAACCACGTTAAGACTCAGGGTCTTTAGACTTAAAAAAAAAGATGCGGGGTCCTAACAGCATCAGTAAAATGAAAGCTGAATTATTTCTTGCCTATTTTATAGCTAACCCAAGATAACATTCTTGACTTTCTCTGTGAGTTAGAGAATAAGATAAAGTCCATGAAATTAAATAAGGCTAATGACCTCCATGGAGCTCAAGCTCACGACCTTGCCATTATTTTGCCATGCTCTGCTCAATTGAACTAATGGGCTCAGACAGAAAGTTAATTAAAAAATAAAATTTGAAGATTATTTCTATAAATCTTACTGTCCCTGTTAGCAGTGATTATTAAGAGTAATCTAAAGATTGTATATTTAGGCTGGGCGCAGATTACACCTGTAATCCTAGCACTCTGGGAGACGTAGGCAGGTGGATTGCTTGAACTCACGTATTTGAGACCAGCCTGAGCAAAAATGAGACCTCACATCTCTACTGAAAATAGAAAAACTGAGGCAAGAGGATTGCTTGAGCCCAAGAGTTGGTGGTTGCTGTGAGCTATGATGCCACAGCATTATACCTAGGGTGACAGCTTGAGACTTCTGTCTCAAAAAAAAAAAAAAAAAAAAGATTGTATATCTGAATGGTTTTCCATTTCTCCAGTATATGCTGGATAAAGATGGCAGACTGACCACATGAAATTATTGCCTGTCCCACCTAAGAACTACTGAAATTAAAACAGATCTTAAACTTGCCCAAGAGCGACATCATCAAGAGGACTGACTAGAGAGGCCTAGTGCTCATCTCCCACATAAGAAAAGACCCAGGCAATGAATAAATAGCAAAGATTTGACTGGAATGTCAGAGGGAGTGTTCTGGAGTGCACCTGTGGTGATTGGATCCAGAAAGTCAATATGGCACTTGGCCTTTGCCACCCTCCCCGCCAAGATGGAATCAGCCTCAAGACAGGCCTCATTGCCACCTACCACCTTTACTATAGGAGAATCCTACAGTCCTCCCAAGCCCTGAGCCCAGTTCAGAGAGCTACCAGGAATTCACGGCAGCTGCATTTCCTGGATTGGGAGGACAAGGTGTATACTCCCCACCCCCTACTCACTTCTGTGAGCCACACTGCTGCAGCAAGACCAGAGCCACTTCTAGAGTACGCCCTCCTCGAGAGGCCAGTAGCCACTGAACCTTTCCAGCACTGGAGCTCCACCTTCATTATGTCAAACCGACATGGATGGCTGAATGCTACAACCCCAGCTGCATGGAGGTTGGGCTCAGAGTCAACTGTGACTCTGGTCCTGCACAGCAAGGAAACGAAACTCTGCTGCTGTACTTTTAGCAAGAGGAGTCTGCCATTCCTGCCCAGGGTGAACTGGCTCTTGACACTTCTGAGATTTTTCAATAATCTTTACAAAAGATACCTGGCAGACCGTAAACCCACTGATACCCTATTCTGGTCTATGTTCCCATGCAAGTACAAGAATGGTTGGTGTGTGTGCTGCCATGATTGCAGAATCTGAGGCCCCTTTCAATCACAAATCTTGATGGCTGATCTCCTTGGTTTATAATCCTGTTATCTTTAGCAGTTCTATGACAACCACTAGAATATTCATTGGAACATGGAGAACATTTATAAATTGGCAGAAACCTGGAATTCCCTTTGTAGCTTTGGAAGTAGGGACGCTAATTTACAAATGTGGGACATAAAAGCCCAAAGCATGAGGTACTAAGCACCACATCAGGATATGAAGACTAGGAATTGAGAATAAAAATCAAGATCAGATATGATGACTCACACCTATAATCCTAGCACTTTGGGAGGTCAAGGCAGAATGAGTGCTTGAGGTCAGGAATTCAAGACTAGTCGGAAAAGAGACCTCATCTCTACAACAAAAAAATAAACCTACCTGAGTGTGGTGGCACACACCTATAGTCCCAGCTACTTAGGAGGCTGAGGCAAGAGGATCATGTGAGCACAGGAGTTTAAGATTGTAGGGAGCTATGATGATGCCACTGTACTCTAGCCTGGGTGACAAGAACAAGACCCTGTCTTAAAAAAAAAAGAATCAACTTAAAATGGATCAAAGACCTAAAATGATAAAAACCATTAAAAGAAAACATAGGAGAAATGCTTCAGGACATTAATCTGGGAAAAGGTTTTATGAATAAGACCTCAAAAGCAAAAGTAAACATGTATTTTTCAAACTACAAACCTTCTGCACAGGAAAGGAAACAATCAACAGAGTGAAAAGACAACCTACAGACTGGTAGGAAATATTTATAAACTACTCATTTGACAGGGATTAACATTGGGAATATACAAGGTGCTCAAATATCTCAATAGCAAAATAGCAAATAATCCAATTAAACAATGGGCAAATGATCTATACAGACATTTGCAAAAAGAAAACATACAAATGGCTAACAAATATCTGAAATGGATGCTCAATTCTATTAATCATCAGGAAAATGCAAATCAAAATCACAATGAGGTATCTATCATCTCTTCCAAGTTAGGATGACTGTTATCAAAAATCCTCAAAATATTAATGTAATAAATGACTACAGAGACCTAGAGAAAAGAGAACTCTTATATACTGTTGGTGGGAATGTAAACCAGTGTAGCCACTATGGAAAATGGTATGGAGGATTTTAATTATGAATCTAATTGAGCAATTGTAGCAACTTGCTATGGTCTGAATGTGCCCCCCAAAATTCATGTGGAGGCTTGGCCCCTGTAGCTGAGCAGCTAGGGTGCTGGCCACATACACCTGAACTGGCAGGTTCAAACGTGGCCTGGGCCTGCCAAACAACAATGACGACTACAACAGAAAAATAGCCAGGCACTGTGGTGGGTACCTGTAGTCCCAGCTACTTGGAAGGCTGAGGCAAGAGAATCACTTAAGCCCAAGAGTTTGAGGTTGCTGTGAGCTCTGATGCCATGGTACTCTACCGAGGGCGACATAGTAAGACTCTGTGTCAAAAAAAAAAAAAAAAAAAAAAAATTCATTTCAAAACTTAATTTTCAATGCAATAGTATTAAGAAGTGGGGCATTTAGGAGGGTATTGATTCAGGAGAGCTCCTCCCTCATTAGTGTGTTAAGGCCTTTATAAGAGAGGCTTCACAG